>CALYDD020000065.1:0-24994 GCA_944472135.2 Trichobilharzia regenti | reverse complement strand
CTTTGGTCGACAGCCAATCGGATATCCCGTCTACTAAGCCGGAGACGGCCTAAACCGGCATATGCCAAAGTAGCCCTCTGTATCCGTGCTGAGATTTCGTCAGAGATCAACCCGTTGGCACTGGCTGACGGTACTTCCTAAATAAGTGAAGTGGTCAACACGCTCCATCAACCACTTCATCTCCTATTTCTAATCTAGGACTCGGTGTAGTCCAGTCCTGTAACCTCATCTTACAATGTGAGTGTTTGAGTATCAGTTTTTTAATCAGATATCGCACACACACACACACACACACAGACATCAGGTCTACATATATCTGTGAGATTTACATAAGGCTATAAAAATGGCACCCAATATTGATGAAGACAACTCGATTTAGATGACGGAAAGGAAAAACGACAACTTGTGAGTGTAGGTACCAAGATATCAAAAATAATAATAATAATAATGATAATTAGGACTCTTCATTTCCTAATCTGAAATAGACTACTGAGAAACATATGGACATTCATAAACGCTAAGTATATATATATATATATATATATATACATAGATAAGGCATTGTCTGAAAACACCTATTCCTTTATCTGTCTGTCTGTCTACTGAATAAAGATGGAAACAGGGAGACAGCAATCGAAAACAACATACAAATAGATAAATAAATAGATGAAGAGTGTCTGGATATTTCCCTTGAACTAATTGTTAGAACACACGCACACGTACACCCTAGGGAATAGATGAGCTAGCTATCCTCGAATTTATCTATTGTTGTCATGTATTTAATCTATGCTACTTACAAGTAGTAAAAGTGTAACGATGAAAAATAAAAACGAAAAAATTTACATATATAACTGTACAACACCGTGTGATTTATCAAAATAAAATCTTATCCGTAATGGAGTTAAGAACCATCGTTAAAATGGTTAAGATGACCACCAACAGTAGAGTGGACCACGAATGGATGGTCGGGGGTGGGTGCCTTGCGCTGCGGGTTGGCCACCCCTCCGTACACCTCTTGAAATGCTCCCATATGACCGGGCGTCTTACATAGCCTCTCCTGAGGAAGTCCTACTCACTGCCTTCACGTGGCAAAGGTGTTTTTCACCGAAGTGAGAGGACAAAAGCGGATGCCCGGCGCTCTTCACCGGGTTGACTGTCCATTGGATGACAGTCTAGGGGAGATGGCTAAACCCTGATTCCAAACCTCCAACGACTGGCGTATGAAGCTCACTGCAGCTCACCGGCAGACGTATGGACAAAGGGCTTATTGGATGCCCTGGATGTCTGGCCCCATTCAAAAAGGCGTATGAACCGGACTCCGGTCACCGGCTTCCAATGGATAGTGGACTCCCTACTCCACTCCTACTGCCTTGTAGGTCACACTTGGCTGTGTAAAGGCTAGAGCTGCACTCTCAAACAAAAGGCCGAGCGATGCTGGGGACATCACTCGTACCTAATTCCCATGAAACTTCATGAACTCTTGTTCATGAAGCCGGCTCATCCTCCCATAGGAGATAGCCGAAGTAAAGTAAGTAAGTAAGAATGGGAAATGGTAAGCTGCCTTCTATCTCCTGTGTGTATTAGGTGGTATGATTAGGTGAGCGATATTGAGGTTAGGAGTCGGTTGAGTGCTAGGTAAGGAGGGAAAGTCAATCGATCGGGTTTTGAAGTTACACCGGCTGAGATGATTAGGACATGTGTTAAGCATGCCTAGCCAGCCATCACCATCCTCCACGAGCAATGTTAGCTGACATAAGATGGATCAGGTTAGAAAAGAGCTTCTGGTGGTGAAACGAAAACATGGTCTCATCAGTCAATGAAATCCATAACAGTTAGAGTTTAAGCCAGCTAGCCAGCCAGCCAGCTACCCAGTCACGTAGGGAGGTGTAGACTTGCTGACTGGCTGGTTGGCGTCCTCGGGATGGTAAAAACCGATGGATACTGGAGACATTTGGTGGTGATATGGCTGAAAATCGTTCTCATTGATATAGCTGGTTCAGATACATTCACGATACATTGTCATTCGTGATATGCTATAAAACTCTACTGTTATTCCCTATTACTATTCTTTTTCCGCCATTCACACTTCCATTTGTTATCTCTCTCTCTTCTGTTGCTTTGTGTGCTACATGAAGTGGATTGTGACAACTCGAATTGTTGCACATCGGTGCAAAGTTCTATGATGTTGAACACAGTCGTCAGTGAGTTAGTCATTTAAGATGCTCTGAACTCGATGTAAAAACAGATCCAAAATACTTAGCACAACGAACAGGATGCAAATTTTTAAAACAGTATTTGATGTATCATAAAAGAAAGAAAGCATTTCTAGCTAGCAAGCTACAGAATCCCACTGTGCTTCGGTGGCATAGCTCGGTTAGGACGCTCGTCGACCATGCACACATGGTCCGAGGTTCGATCGCCGGCCATCGACGCCTTCCTTTACCTTACTAAGCCAGAAATAATGCTGGTAAAGAGAGGAAAGGTTGGGCATGAGGCTAGGAACCTCATCCTGTAAAATAAGCACTGCTACAGAAACTTCAAGCCAATAGCTTGAAGGGGCCCTATGTTCCACTGGGTAACGTGAAGGAAAAACAAACAGAATCTCATCAACAATAACCACTGCCTTCGCCTAACAATGAATGACCAGATGAGGAGGGGGAGGATAAGTAACAAAAACAAAGTGTGGTAGAGGTCACCCAATAAATATGCAGAATGAAATAGAAATGTGGATATGCTGAGAGGAGGAGACCTTCACAGGTAACAAGTGCGTAGGTGGATCAGTGGTTAGGACTCTCGCCGACTATGCACATGGTCCGGCGTTCGAGCCTCTGTCTGTCTGTCTGTCTGTCTGTTTTCGACATAGAACTTTGCACAAATGTGCGGAAGTTCAAGTCGCCACATTCCGTGTAGCACGCGAAGCAAGAGAAGAAAGTACAAGAAAAGCATAATAGAAACAGTGAGCAGAGGTGTGAGACAAAGGGGTAATAAAGAAATACAAAACAATTTCATTGAAGATCATAAGTCACAAGGAGTGGATGCATCTGCGCCACTGAGAACGATTTTGAGCCATGTCACCAATTGTTTCCAACCATAGATTTTTGCCGTCCCGAGGACCCCAGCCTGGAAGTCTACACCTTCCTACGTGGCTAAGACCAACTGTTGTGGATTTCATTGACTGATGCCAAGTTTTTGTTTGACCGCCGCTAGCTTTTTTCCAGCCTGACCCTATATCCGCTAACATAGCTCGTCGAGGGAGGCGATGACTTGGCATACGTAACACATGTCCTAACCATCTCAGTCGATGTAGCTTCACGACTTCGTCGATTGATTTCCCCTGTTTACCTAGAACTCTACGCCTAACCTCCATGTTGCTCACCTTATTATGCCACTTCACACGGGAAATAGAACGCAGGCACCTATGATCAAAGGCAGCTAGTCTTTTCATGTCTTCCACTCTCAGTGGCCAGGTCTCACAACCATAAAGGAGGACGGAGCGGACTGATGAGCCTCTACCGACGCACACCTGATATCTATGGTCGGTCTGTAAAATTTGGGCTACCGATATCACATGCTGAAAATTCCGTGCCTATACCAAAAAAATACAGTGTGGAATCAAGCTGTAATCAAAAATCACAAAAAAAATATCAGGCCTTTACGTGTAGTAATGAATAAGAAAGCAACGAGCTGGGTATGTGTCCCGGGGTGATAAGTCGTGAAGTCGGCTGAAAGCGATGACAGACGACAGAGTGCCAGGAATGAATAAATAAAAAAAATGAATAATAATGGCAATAATGTTTTCGAATAAGGCGTTGGGAAGACAAATTTCGCGAGATGATATCATTTCGAACTAGAATCGAATAACAAACTCGGTTTCCTGGATATTACTATGACTAGGAGAGATGATGGAACGATTCAACGATCTATTTTTCGTAAACAGACTTGGATGGAGTGGACAATATCTTCATTTTACCAGTTTTGTTCCTATCCAGTATAAACGTTCTCCATTGAATGAAATGTTTGTTCTCAAGGGCCCGAAAAATATGCACGAGTGACACTTTGATGGATGAGTTTCGACATGTACATTCAGTTTTATTAGCTAATGGTTATCTGGAAAACTTTATCACTTGTCACAGTAAAGAAAAACCATATCTCAAAAAGACAGCTTCTGTACCAAAGAAAGCCATCTTTATTAATCTACCATTCAAGGGTGACCAGATTATGCAGTTGACAACTCAAAGACTTCGATCAGCCATCAAACGCACATTCTACGCCGCATCTCTTTTTCTCACTTGCCGAACATTTTCAATCCCTGTACCTACCTACGATTAAAGTACGAAATTCTGTGGACTCTACTTTAAACTGTATCTACAAGTTCACCTGCAGTTGTTGCGGTGACACACACCATATAGGTAGAACCAACAGAATGTTCCAATGTCATCGTCGAAAAGAACATGTTACAAAATGGTTATTAAATCATATAGAAAATCCCCATGCGAGTAATCTGAGTATAACTCCAGCATCATCCATTGCATAGCTCTTATATTAATGTCAAGTCACAAAATCAATATTAATGACTGTTTCAAAATTATCTCACATAACTCTAATCACATACAGCCTAAACTGTGTGTACAAAAAACAATAGACTTCAATCTTCGCCTACCATGAACTACATGACCTATCTAAATGTGATGATTGGTCATTAGTATGTACTTTTGTTTTATTATTTAACTGATATATGTTTGATTTCCCACAAACTGGAAGATATGCAAGTGAAAAGCAACAAGTTGGCAGAACAAGCATCCAGAGAAGGTAGGAAGGACTTCAAATGAACATAGAGAAAACAGATATGGTGATGTAGATTCCTGGCCAACAGCAACAGCAACAACAACAACAGACAACAATCAGCCAGCATAAATGGGAGGAATCTGAAAGAAGCAAGCTCCACTACCTACATACCTACCTACCTTGGAAGCATCGTTTCAACTACAGGTGGACGAAACTGATGAGGATATCAAAGCAGCGGTCACCTGGAAAGCAACACAAACTTTCACTACTCTCAAATCTGTGTTGAGGTCAACAGCACTCATCATGAAAATGAAAATAAGATCCGGATTTTCAACTCCAATGTGAAGTCAGTCAGTGCTACTAACTATACGGATCAGAGACTTGGCCAGCGCATCATAAAGAGCACATCAAACAAACTACAGACCTTCACATTAACAGCTGTTTTCATGCAATACTCCGCTCAAGATCAGATGGCTAGAGAAGAACAGCAACAAAGATATCTGGGAGCGAACCAACGCATCCGGACCCGATTGTGCAACAAATAGGCAGGTAGAAATGGATTAGCTGGCCATACTCTGAGGAAACCATCAAGTGAGTGACATCACTAGACAAGCCATTGCTCAAGTGGAACCCGAAAGGGAGGCGGCGAGTTGGTCATCAGTGCAAGGGTGGGGTGACTTGGAGGAGGTCATGTGAAAAGGAGATGAAAGCATGTGAGCAGACTTGGAGCGGGATGAAAAAGTTGGCAGAAAACCGAAGGCAATGGAGACGCGCAGCTGAAGCCCTATGTTCCTCTAGGAACTAAAGGATATAATAATAAATAATAATAATAATGTACTTTTGTTTTTTATTTAACTGAGTAATTGTAATGATCTTTATTTTATTACTGTTAACCATGTTAGTAGTTGTAAAGAAACTACAAAATGACGATATCATCTCGCGGTGAAATTCGTCTTCTCAATAACTGATTCAAATTTATCAAAAGGACTAATTGTTTTAATAATATCTTTCCAAGAAGACTTACTCGAGTGTCTTCATCAATATAAGTAGGAAATTTATCTTGTTGAGAACGAAAATCTAACACTCCACCATGATAAACATCACCGTCATCCCCGTCACCATCTTCGACATTACTTCTCCTGGTGAACTGGTTCCAATCATTGATTTGTTGAGAATCATCATCATAATTATCATCATAAGCATGATTACTGCGATTGTCATTTTCATGCTGATCAATATTATCCTCCCCTTCCTCCTCCTCGTCTTCTTCTTCTTCTTCAACTGTATGCCCACTTGTCGGAGAGCTTGCTTCACTTAGATTATGTCCAGACTGTCTGACAGTATTGTCAGCATCAACAATAGTTCGACTGATGGCCTCTTGACTATTCCAATCATAAAACGAAGAATTCTCATCAAGAACATTACCACCACCACCCCCACCTTCTTCTGTATAGTCTATGGTAAAGAAGAATTTAAAAAAAAAATCGAAAATAAAAGTTGCGTTTACTGGAGCTCATGCATCATCGCATCATCATTATCACAGTTGTCTGTCTAAGGCGTTCTTGACTACCAACTCCAACACTACCACCGCCTGGAGGGTGGTGGTTATGCGCGTTCGAATTCCCCTTCGCCTACTGAGATGTGGAGTAATCAAGTAGCACTAAATTGATAATCAGGATGTCTAGTTGTGTAAGGATTTTGATTATTCTGTAGGTAGATTTTGGTAAAGAATTCGATATCCACACGACTTTGAATTTCAAATCAAGTGAATGAATAGCTGACAGATGAGTGCTGTAAAAGCTGAGAGTCTTGATGGTACTTCACTTACCTGGGAAGTACCATCAGCCAGTCCCAACAGGTTGATCTCTGACGAAATCTCAGTAGGGATACAGAGGGTTAGTTTCGCATATGTGAGTTTACGCCGTCTCTGGCTTAGGAGATGTGATATTCGGCTGGAATACTAGTCGAACTTAGCCACTGATACTCCTCGTTACAACTAGGACTCATGTCAAAGAAAGATAACCTGTTTAATGCGTTTTCAAGCATTTTCTTGTCAATCAATATACATCATTTTTTGAGCAAACAACATTCCTCATTTTTACGATTGGTCAGCTAAAGGTCACTCGTGCATTCGCACTCCTAGGATGCTATTGTTGAACTTTGCCAACAATCCTTGGTTAGATCATATAGTGAGTTTTGTTAAATTTTTATGAAACCAGCACTCTACGCTTCCCTACGTGGCTGGCTTAAACTAACAGTTGTGGATTTCATTGACTGATGAAGTGATGCTTTTGTCTGACCACCATATGCTAGCTCTTTTCCAACCTCATCGATCCTATGTCAGTTAACATTTCCCGTTGCTGATGAAGGCGATGGTTGGCCAGACATACGTAACACATGTCTTAGCCATCTCAGTCGATTGATTTCTCCTACTTACCTAGCACTCCACCGATGCTTAACCTCAGTATCGCTCACCTTATCATACCACCTAATACACACGGGAAATAGAAGTCTAACACCACCTATGATCACAGATAACTAGTCTTTTCGTATCTTCCAATTTCAGTGACTACGTCTCACATCAGGGAGGAAGAACACGGTGGACCTCCATGTAGTACAAACGTCCTTTAGTCGACAGTCAGTTGGATAATCACGTCTACTAAGCTAGAGATGGTGCAAGTTGGCATGCGTACGCCAAACGAGCCTTCTGTATCCGTACTGACATTTCGTCAACAATTAGCCGATTGGGTCTGATGCAACTTCTAAAATAATAAATGAATTAAACAACACGCTCCATCAGCCATTTCACTCGTGCCTATCATCTTTAAGCCAGGAGGGTGTCAATCTAGTCCAGTCCTGTGTAGCATCCATCATCTTACACATCTGACAGCAAGAAATCAAATGTTGAAAATTTGAAGATGGTGGTGGTAGCTCAAGATGTTCATAGGATTCTGTGTATTTTTAATCAGTGTCTTTATCCATCCTTTTTTAAATAGAGATTTTGATTTAATCAAAAAGTCAGCATTCTCATGAGATTTTGAATTCCAAACCAACTGGAGGAATTGTTGTTGAGAAGGTTGTCTTTATAACCTAAGAGTTTTAGATCTAATCTTTAATGGGGCCAGATAATGCATTCTGCTAGTGATTCTTTAACTAATATTATTTTTTGTAACAGAACCTATATCGAAAACCTTTTTTTTCCTTCACGTTCCCCAGTGGAACATAGGACTTCCAGCAAGTGGCTTGAAGTTTCTGTAGCAGTGCTTATTTTACAGGATGGGGTTCCTAGCCTCACGCCCAACCTTTCCTCTCTTTACCAGCATTATTTCTGGCTTAGCGAGGTAAAGGAGTGTGTCCATGACCGGAGATCGAACCCCGGATCATGTGCATGGTCGACGAGCGACCTAACGGCGCTATGCCACCGATGCACATCGAAAAGCTTACAAAACCCAAAATATGAATTATACAATGTCTGTAAATAAAATCGATAAGCGAAAGGATGACCAAGAAAGTTTCATCAGCTTATGTAAATGTGTAGCCGGTTACTACTTGCTGGCTACACACACACGCACACCGTAAAAAGTTGGTTTCTTCATGGAGTACCATGTAACCCCCGAAAAAAAGTATTAGTATTGCGTAACTGAAGAGCCCCACCAAAAAAACAATTGCTTGAGGGTGGTTTCTGGAGTTGCATCAGTATTAATATCTTACCACCGGTGGCGACGGACCACCACTAGGTAATTCGGAAAGTGAAATTTTCTGCGTTCACCTTTTGTGACCGTCCCCTCCCTCGTCAGAGAGTAGACGACCTTGACATAAAGGTAACATCCGATTCGGTCGGCCGAAAAGAAATCTGGCAATGCTTGGCTGTAAAGGGAATGTCGAGAAAATACATTGCACTAGTCAAGGCTCTCTACTTAAACTCATGCAGTCAGGTGAGGGCTTACGGCGAGTTGTCATCTGAAGTGGTGACGACTAGTGGTGTCCGTCAGGGATGCCCACTATCCCCATTTCTATTCAATTTCATCATAGATGTACTTATGGGCTTAATCCTAACTCACTTCACAGATTCAGGCATTGACTTGCTACCAGGGAGTAATCTCGCTGACTTAGAATATGCAGACGATATAATCCTTCTAGGCGAGAACGCTGACAAAATGCAGTCTTCTGAACACAATGAGCTGCAACCTACGAATGTTTGGAATGCGATTCTCTCCCGCCAAATGTAAGACAATGTTACAGGACTGGATTACAGTGACTCCTAGTTCAGAGATAGGGAGTGAAGTGGTTGGTGGAGTGTGTTGATCGGTTCACTTATTTGGGAAGTACCATTAGCCAGTACCAACGGGTTGATCTATGATGAAGTTTCAGCACGGATACAGAGGGCTAGTTTAGAATATGCCAGTTTACGCCGTCTCTGGCTTAGTAGACGTGATATCCAGCTGGCTGTCGACCAAAGCGCGTGTGTACTGCTCAGCAGCAGTCTTTTCCGTCCTCCCTTATGGCTGTGAGTGGGACATGGCCATTGAGACTGGAAGACATGAAAAGCCTGGCTAGTTAGCTGTCTTTGATCATAGGTGCCTGCGTTCTATCTCCTGTGTGAAAGGGTATAATAGAATGATCAATCTTTAGGTTAGGCCTCAGTCGAGTGCTAGATAAGCAGGGGAAATCAATCGATGTGGTTGTGAAGTTACATCGACAGAGATGGTTAGGACATGTGTTACGCATGACTGCCTAGTCATCGCCTTCCTCGACAATGGGCTATGCTAGCTGACATAGGAAAAGAGCTAGCGGAGGTCAAACCGAAACATGGCACCAGTCAATTAAATCCACAAAAGTTAGTTTAAGCCAGTTAGTCATGTGGGAAGGTGTAGACTTCCTGACTGGTTGAGGTCCTCGAGACGGTAAAAACAAATGACGGCTGGAAACAATTGGTGATATGGCTCAAAATCGTTCTCAATAGCTGTTGCAGATGCATCCACTCCCTATGACTTATGATTTCCAATGAATCTATATTGTTCTTCATTATTACTATTCCTTCGTCTCACACCTCTCTGTTTACTGTCTCTATTATGCATTTGTTCAACTTTCTTCTCTTGTTTTGTGTGCTACAAGGAGTGGAGTGTGGCAGCGTTAACTGATGCACATCGATGGAAAGTTCTGTATCAAAAACAGACAGACAGACAGAGAGTAGAGGCAGCATACTTGGCTTCCTGGTCAACAGATGAAAAAAATACCTCACATGTTGTTACATCTCTATTCGCCAGTAGTATGACGTCACACCCTAAACCAAACAAACATAACAATGAACACTTTGCTTTTAGACTGACCATTATCCGAACAACCTTTCTGTCACAGTAGAACTCTTCAGGTACACATTAGTTTCTAGTCAGTAAAAGGCAGCTAACTTGTCGCTTAATTACAATATAAGAAGGCTGACCACCACGTGAAGACAACTGCTTGGTGAATATCTCCATTTTTTTCAACATGGTAAGCACACAAACCTTAGAAGAAAAAAACAACAACCATATTTCATTGAAACACTTGAACAGTCAATAAGTCCAGTGAATACATTTGTGTGCAGACCATTTTTAACGAGACGGGGGGGAGGGTGGATTGAAATGATTAAGTTTGATTTCTATGAGAAAATTACACGACACTTTATCAACTGAATACTTACAGTTACGTGTATTTTAAGACCACCGTGCATATGATGATATGAATGAAGCTATTTTGCTATGCAATACCTCCAACATAAGTATGAATTACTTTTTTATTATTATTACTATTATTACATTACATTATATTATATTGTTAATAGTAACATTAGAAAAAACAGCCCTTTGCACACACACACACACACACACACACACACAGACTTTTCACAGTAATGCAGACACAAATGACAAATCCTCGTGATATACAGCCTTATTGTTGTGCTAGCCTTATTAATAATTTTATTATTATTATTATTATTTTTGTAGACTATCGATAACATCTTTCAAAATAGTTTTATTACAAACAAACAAACAAAGACACGCACACAAGCACGCACGTAGGCACACACACACACACGCACACACCGAAAGAACAGAAACGAAAGAAAAAAACATACCACAAAAAGAAACATAACTACAACAACAACTGTTCCAAAAACTAGTTAATGTACACACACAGAAAAAAAATGTTTCACTCACTATTCTGTGATTAGAATAGGAATGTTAAGTGATCGCCAAGTGATAATAATCAATATAGCTGTCTCTCTCTCTCTCTCCCTCTATCTTTGTCTCTAGCATTAGTAAAATTATACTATGAATTGAAAAGTAGTGTGATCTGATAAGAAATCCACTGCTAGCCTAGCCACCTACTACTACTGGCGCATTTTATTTGATTTTAATTATGCAAATATCAGACAACCGATAGTTGCTGCCTTCATCATGTTGATGATCGGGCTTGTATACTGAAATGAATTGTAGAGCTGTCTGTCTATTTTCGACATAGGACTTTGCAATTACTTCCAGCAGTTCAAGTCGCTACACTCCACTCCTTGTTGTAGCACACAAAGCAATAGAAGAAAGTAAAAAGAAATGCATAATAAACAGACAGTAAACAGAGGTGTGAGACAAAGGATTAGTAATAATGAAGAACAATATGGTTTCATTGGAAATTATAAGTTATAAGAGTGGATGCATCTGCGCTAGCCATCAATGAGAACAATATTGAGCCATATCACCAATTGTTTCCAACCATTGGTTTTTACCATCCCGAGGACCTCAACCCGGAAGTCTACACATTCCTACGTGGCTTAGACTAACTGTTGTAAATTTCATTGACTGGTAAAGCCATGTTTTTGTTTGATCACCAAGTGATAGCTCTTTTCTAGCCTCACCCTATGTCAACTAACATTGCCCATCGAGGAAGGCGATGACTAAGCGGGTATACATAACACATGTCCTAACCATCTCAGTCGATGTAATTTCACAGCCTTGTCTATTGATTTCCCCTCCTTACCTAGAACTCGAACGATGCCTCACCTAAATATTGCTCACCCTAATATACCATTTCACACGGGAGATAGAACGCAGACACCTATGATCAAAGACAGCTAACTAGCCAGGCTTTTCATGTCTTCCAGTCTCAATGGCCATGTCCCACTCACAGCCATAAGGGAGGACGGAAAAGACTGCTGCTGAGCAGTACACACGCGCTTTGGTCGACAGCCAGCTGGATATCACGTCTACTAAGCCAGAGACGGCGTAAACTCGCATATACGAGATCAACCCCTCGGGGCTGATGGTACTTCCCAAATAAGTGAAGTGGTCAACACACTCCACCAACCACTTCACTCCCTATTTCTAAACTAGGAGTCAGTGTAGTCCAGTCCTGTAACATGGTCTTACATTTGGCGGGAGAGAATCGCATTCCAAACATTCGCAGATTGCAGCCCAAGGTGTTCAGAAGACTCTGCATTTTGTCAGCGACTTCACCTCGGAGGGATGATTATATCGTCTGCGTATTCCGAATCAACGAGATCATTCCCTGATGGTAGCCAATCAATCCCTGAGTCGTTGAAGTCACTTAGGGTTAAGTCCATTAGTACATCTACGACGAAACTGAATCAAAATGGGGATAGCTGGGATCCCTGACGGACACCACAAGTCGTCACCACTTCAGATAACCACTCGCCGTAAGCCCTCACCTGACTGCATGAGTTTAAGTAGAGCCTTGACCAGTGCAATGTATTTTCTCGGCATTCCCTTTACAGCCAACCATCGCCAGAGTACTTGAAGAGCTACACTGGCCTGGCTAGAGGAACAAATGTTTCTGAAGGTGATACCATATTAGAAAGGCCGTTTGGATAGCGGTTAGACTGAAAGCGATGACCATCATAGAGTAAGCTATTTAATCTATGTTGGGAAGGGGTCTTTGGGCGAGTTGTATTGTTGGTGAATAGGAATGTAGCAGCAGTGAGGTGCTTCCATCAGATGATCAGGAAGCCATAGCTATGTTACTTCTCTGCTCCGGGTAGTGAGGAGAGGGGGGCGGCTGGTGAAGGTCGACCTCGAAAATTGCTCAGTTCAACTTACCTCCGGGAACCATTTCAAGGAGGGCTCGTAAAATCCCCCAAGCAGTTGTCTTCTGGGATTCGGGTTCATACAATATAAATGCTCCAAGATGATGTACCCACCCTACTTAATGTTTTACGACAGCTCTAAGACCATATTATAGTCTAACTTTATTTCAATGTTATTAAGTAGTTTGTAACTAATTAGTGAGTACCTTTTTGCTCTACACTCAGAAAATTCTGACTTCTACAAACTGAGAAAACTCCGTAATTCTGAATATGTCATTACAACCATCGTAAGATTCAAGTGGTTTGAACTAATTCAGCTGTCTAAACTGAATCGAACCTGGTATACCGCTGATAACTCCGTGATCAAAATTCTGATAAAATAACCAAAATATGATTGCTTAACTGTTTAGAGGTCAGTCATAATCATATATATACATGGCATACGATATTGTTAGGACGAAACAATTTGCAAACATAATTACACTACTTAAAATGAATATCAGTAGTGTGAAATGCAAACAAAAAATAACTCGTAAAAAATAAGAAGTAATCACCATATGTCAGGATAGGGCATTTCTTGATCACCTACTTGAAGGGAATGATAAGTACTGTTTACTACAAGGCTAAAATATTTTCCAAAACTCGCTACCTTCATTCTAAATGTGACCTGGATATTTCAGGGAACAGGATTGGTTGGTTCAGAGACCTGGCATTTCACGAGAAAAGCATTCCCAACAGGTTGTATCCTTCGCTCAATAATAAAAAGATCAGGTGGCCGACCAGAAAAGACTAGCAACCAGGGAACTTTGGAAATGAGTTGACCAATAACTTACTACCCAACAAGTATACCGACGAAAGAAGAGGATGCATAGGACAGACGCTAAGGAGACTATTGATTGATTGATTGGTTGACATCTCGTCATCCAGCTATCATTGATGCAGCATCCCACGATGTGGTGTTATATCAGCTAAAGTTATCTAATCTGGTTACTTATTATACTTCACACAATAGCATATAAAGAGCACAAAAAATGGGTGAGGGGTGAGGAGCAGAATTACATTTAAAATACAGATTTTGATGTTGTTGTTACAAAGAGGACATCTTTACCGCTAACCACCTTACAGGAAATTGACCTTTGCGCGAATTCGCAATACATGAAATATCCGTACGTTACCGGTAGCGGAAGGGGGGAGGAGAAGGATTTTTTGACGGATATTTCATCCGTTAACTCTGAAGATGTCTAATTGAATTTTAAATTTTCCGGTCGATTGATTGGACCGAATTGCTCAGTCTCAGGTTGTCATGTCGGCTTCTTGTGGAGATGATTCGACGATGTCTGGGCATGTAATTAGCATTTAGTTGCAAGGATGGTTACTAGCAGTGGAATTCAGGACAACGCGCATTTCGCCCAATTTAGGAATATCACCCACTGCGGGGGGGGGGGGGAATGCAGGTACATCCAGCTGACCACGAGTCTCAAATAGGACGAAATGCCAGTTGTCCTGGATTCCACTGCTAGTCAACATCCATCAGTTAAATTCTAAAGATGTCTGTTTAGAAAGATGATGACAGCTTCTCAATTAAAGCAGATCAGATCAGATCAAATCAAACAACACTCTGATTCTTGAGAAGGTAGCTAAGAACTAAAGGCATTCTCTCATAGTACTATGATCAATCTGGAAAACTTTTCAAGTGTTACCTGGTGAAATTTCAACGACATTATATTCTTATAGTTCTCATATCAACATTTTAAAAAGCTTAATAAACTAGTTCTATGATACATTATATCTTGGTGTGATGATCATTGTTGATGTTCATGCATCCAGTTCACTTCTGGTGTAGCTTCGAAGTGAAGACGGAAGTAAGACAAGGCTGTCTGTCTACTATCACCAATGATTTACCTGATTGCATTAGATCGGATAATCCGACAGACAACGGGCAGCGAGGAAACAGGCATAAAATGGAGCCACAAAAAAAAATTGGAGGATAGGGATTTCGCCGGTGATGATATATGTCTAATTTCACACAAATTGGAAGATATGCAGCAAGTGAAAAGCAACAAGTTGACAGAAGAAGCATCAAAGGTAAGAAGGACTTTAGGTGAACATAAGGAGAAAACAGAGTTAGATGATGAAGATTCCTGGCCAACAGCAACAGCCACATCAACGACAACAGACAACAATCAGCATAAATGAGAGGAACCTGAAAGGAACAACCTCCTTTACCACTTACCTGGGAAGCATCGTTTCAACTACAGGCGGAACTGATGAGGATATCAAAGTAAGAATCGGAAAATCAAGACAAGCTTTCATTACTCTTAGGTTTGTGTGGAGGTCAACAGCACTCAGCATCAAAAATAAGATCCGGATTTTCAACTCCAATGTGAAGTCAGTCAGTGCTACTCACTATACGGATCAGAGACTTGGCGCGTCGTAAAGAGCACCTCAAGCAATCTAAAGACCTACATCAACAGCTGCCTTTGCTCAATACTCAAGATCAGATGGCCAGAGAAGATCAGAAACAGAGATCTCTGGCTATGAGCGAACCAACCAGGAACCGATTGTGCAACAAATAGACAAGAAGAAATGGAGGTGGATTGGCCATACTCTGGGGAAACCATCAAGTGACATCACTAGACAAGCCATTGCTCAAGTGGAACCCGAAAGGGACGCGGCGAGTTGGTCGTCAATGCAAGGGTGACAAGGAGGAGGTCATATGAAGACGAGATGAAAGCATGAGGGCAGACCTGGAGCCAGGTGAAAACTCTAGCAGAGAACCGAACGCAATGGAGACGTGTGCGGCTGAAGCCCTACGTTTCTCTAGGAATTAAAGGAAATAATAATATAATAATCTAGTGTAGCTTAGATAACGCATTGAGGTAGACATTAGCTCAATATGTGTGTGACACATTCATCATTCATCATTTGAGAGAATGACTTCTAATCCCCTCTGTCACGTCCTCTCTATCATTATTATTATTGTTCCCTTGGGTTCCTAGTGGAACATAGGGCTTCAACTGCACGTCTCCACTTGCCACTTCTGTCTTCCTTCTGCTGTACTTTCCACCTGCACCCATTCATGTTAGTCCATACTCTTTCAACTCCTTTTTACACGATCTCCTCCATGTCACCCTTGCACTGATGTCCCACTCGTCGCTTCCCTTTCGGCCTGGTTCCACTCGACCAATGGCCTGATGCGCCCGCGATGTCACCCAACGAGTGTCCAATCCATCTCCACTTTCTCCTGCATACTTGTTGGGTGATTGGTTCTTGTTTTGTTTTTTCCCATAGTTTCTTGTTGGCGATTCTTTCCGGCCAGGCCATCTGATCTTCAGCATATAGCGAAGACAGTTGTTGATAAAGGTCTACAACAGGCTGTTGGAAATATTCTTTGTGACCCTCCAAGTTTCTGATCCGTTCTATACAGAAGAACTAAATTGACCTTTGTATTGAAAATCCTACTGAATTTTGTTGTTGATGCTGAGTGAGGAAGATTTCCAGATTAGATTGGTTTCAAGTTGATGAATATGTTTCTCGCCTTCCCGATTCTCGCTCGATTCGACATCCTCGTTCGTTCCGACTTCCCGTGGTTGAGACAATGCTCCCTAGATAAGTGAAGTGAATGAAGTAACCTCTTTCAAATCCCTCCCTTTGATGGTGATTGGCGCTGGATGTTGCTGCTGTTATTGTTGTTGGTTGGTTATTTTCATAACCTCCGTCTTGTCCTTTCTATCGAATGACCTTAAAACCTGAAACTTCATCGCATCATTCTCAACCAGAAACAAATACGGTTTTTACTCATATAAAAGGAGAGAATACAAAAAAAGGGTTGAATGTTTATGCAGTAAGGGGGACAGGTTATGTTGCAAAAATATTTCATTGATCTAATCGGTGATGGTTGTTGTATTTGTTTGAAGTCAGTTCGCACAACATGACTTCCATGTTCCAGACTATGAGCCCTACTGATCTGTCTGGCAGCTAATGCCACTTACTACCCAGTTGCTAAGGCCAAAGAAGACAGGACGGGATATGAACTCAGGATCAAATGGCTGAAAGTCGAATGCTTAAGCCAATGAAGCATATTTCAGTTATGTTTGAAGGTGAAATGAAATACTGAACAGGGGAAGGATTCAAACCTGCGACCACCAAATCCCTAATTCAATGCTCTACAGGTTGGGCTACGACAGGTGATAAGTGGACACACTTAAGCTGCAGTGAAACAGTGAACTGACTCACTTTCATTTGGGTCTAGTAACTGCTCAACTAACAGAACACTGGTGATGGTAACTGCTAGTTCGAAGAATCAAAACCAAACGTGATAACTTACTTGAATCTTCTGTATGCTCAGAATCTTGAAGTTTAGACGTTGATTGATTTGATTTTGATGTGTATAGTAATTCATTGCTTTCATCATCGTCTATTTCTGTTGTCATCCATTGTTTTGACGTACCACTTCTACTACCAGTAATAGGGATTCGTTTAGTAGAGGATGATGGTTTATGCGTATACTTATCATCATCGTCACTTCTAGCACTACCATCCTCATCGGATTCATCATCATCATCATCATCATACTCTAGGTCGACACCATACCAAGCTCCACTTGATCGTTGACGTAATAATCGACCACATCCACCAGTATTACCACCACTGTTATTATCTACTGGTTTATTTGTCATTGATTTCTCAGGCGTTATTGTTGCTTGGTCGTCAGAACTGGTGAAACTAACATCATGATGACGGTGATGATGAGGTGAGGTGTCGCCTTTTTCGATTATTAATCCATGCAACTTTTTCTTAACTTCTCCTGGTTCTCCTCCTCCTTCTTGTTTCTCTTCTTTACTAGCAGATTTTAATGGTGATAGTCTACGCTTTAGCAGTTTAGATTTTGAACTACTACTGACGGCTTTTTGTTGTTGTTGTTGGTGGTGGTGTTCATCTTCTAATAGGAGAGAATTAGAATCATTTGGACAACTTTGTGATTCATTTCCAAGATGACTACTATACGGATGGAGAAGGAAAAAGAAAACAGAAAAATAAACCCGATCACAATGATTATTGTGTTTAGAAAACAATTAGGCTTTGAAGTAATTAATAGCGACTAGCAGTGGAATTCGTCATATTTGGGACTCATCAGCAATCCACCCAGTAAGTGAGTGAGTGAGTGATCAGGTTCCCATTGAGAGGCTCGAACTCAGTCCCCATCCATCTTGTTTCAAATGTAGTTACTATCCATCAAATTACTTCATGTTAATCAGTCCTCAGACATGTTTGAAGCGTCCGCACTAAAAGCCGACGTGTCAACAGACGCTGAACATTTTAACCTAATCAATCAAACAATCGATAGATCAACGGGAAGACTAAAATTAAATTAAAAAGGTCTATTATTTTTCTGAAAAGTATACTATTAGCACTACATGAATGTGCATGACTTATTCCATTATCGAGGTGTTCAGTGAGTAGTGGACAGCTGTCTCACAACCCCTACACCAGCGTGCATACATCACTCTCTCCAACTGAGTTCGAAACTCCTGGTAACATGAAGTCCTAAATTCGATAGAGTAAAACCAATTAATACATTTATAAAAAATTTGAATACTAATTTGATGAAAGGGGACATCCTTCATGTTATTTCAGATGACAACTCTTCATCAGCAACAAAGTAGCTTGACGGGTTATAAGTACAGTATCTTTACATGACAACACAGCTCAATAGACAGCTGCTCAAAGATTGGCCAGTTCAGTATGGAGTTTCATCGGGATCTCACTGCCTGATATGGGCTACCGTAAGATAACTTAGGATGAATAATTTTCAGAGTAAAGACTTTCAAATTCTTATTATCCAAGAGGGGGAAGGGCAGTAAAACTTGTTTTGCTGGTCACCTAAAAAAAACATCTTACTGTTGCTGAATACCCATCTGTCCTCAGGCCCTCATTACAGTGTCGGCAAGTTACACTATGATTATAGCCACACCTAGCCAACCGGCTTTTCTGGAATATTGAAACCTATAGTAGTATAGTATGTGACACGCAAATTTCACTTAAACCTGGGGTTGAATTGTTGAATTCCAGGAATGGCATTTTATAGACATGCATAAGTGAAGTGTGATCGGTTGATGTCACATTGACCGACAGCAATTATCAGCGTCACTAACAAGTCAACTAACGGAATGAAGAAAATTTTATTTAACTGACAAAAATGGCGCTAAGAACAATTGCGGTTATACAGACAGATACACCAAATTCGACGTGTTGCTTTAAATTCAGAACATTATTTAATTAATAGCAGTGATAAATAGCCAGTTAAGAGAAACTATCTTCACATAAGTGAGAATAACGATTGACGCGCAAGTCAAACAGTAAAATATACAGTGATAAATTGTCGGTACTATGAGGAAATATAAGCTTCTGTAAATATAATATTGTATACAATTACGTTAATTCTTAAATATCATTTAGGCAGTTAGCTGTCCGACATACGTTTGAGCACAAGATAGACAGTCAAATGTGCTTGGAAATCATCATGAGCTGACATTCCACTGGAAAACCTGGGAGTAATGGAGAGCCGTTTTGTCTTAGCTTGTGATTCCTCAGTAGTACGCAGCCACCAGAGGGGTTTAAACCTAGGCCCTTTCGGTTATAAGTCAAGATCGGAGACCATTCAGTATTCCGAGTTTCTACCCCATACATTATAATACGACAGTAATGGAAACACGGCTTAGCAAACAGTACAGTTAACTCCATGTTAGTTTGTTTATTAGATATATCACACACACAGTGATGAAACAGTATTATTTACTGGATGACAGAGTTTTGAACACAATTTATTGTTGTTCACAATCGTATCAACTGTAATCACACGACTTTGAAACTTGAGTTTTATAGCTTCCTTTGTCCTCTCCTATTTGTCGCCACTGGGGTAGTAGAATTTTTCAGATATCTGGGACAAGTGTTGAATCATTCCTATTACATGTATTTGCAGTTGACTTGATAAACAAAGCTTCTGTTATCAAACTCACCCTCAATCCTGTCATCCTATTGTATAGTTGTGTGCAACTGCATGTAGTGAGTGGTAAAGCTGAACTATTCTCTAGATTTCTTATATTATTCAGGTCAGCCAATCTAGATTTCGCTAGGTTTTTATGTTCGGCTAATCTGACTGACTGCCCCTGTTCTACTAGTCTGACCTATGTATTTGACCTGACAATCATTCCAGCAGACAGGGTATTAGATAAACTAAATTTTTTTGTATTAAAGGCCCCACAGGATTGACCCTTTAACGGACAAAGCTTGTTTCTAATCGAGTTTGTGGTTGGTTCGAATGCCAGCCACTTTTATTCCTACCTGCCTTGTTAAGAATTCTCCGGCCTAAGGTTTCCGACGTTTGATAGTTAACCCTAATGTTATTCAGTTGATGGTGGGTCAGCAGCAATGGAATCCAGGACATATCCTCCCAATGAATCACATAGTGTCTTCATTGAGACTCGATTTCTCATTTTGATGAAATTATCATCGGTTTTGGCGTTTGAAAAGAAAAAGGGTGTTGGCTACCGATTGATATCAGTTAGAGAACCATCAGAAAACCCCAATGCAGGAATATTGGACAGCTGTTTCGTCCTAGTTTGGGGATCATCGGCACTCACCATAGTTCGAACCTTGGACCTTCTTCTGGTTATAAGACAGGCTCATAGATCACTCAACCCGACTCAAAGGTCAGCCCATAAATTCTAACTTCTTCTGATATGTATCCACATATATATATATTTATGTGTGTGTGTGTATGTTGGTCTCTCTTTCTGTTTGCTCTCTTAGTCTGTGACCATTTCACTTGTATGAACTTGTCTCCTTTAACAATGTATATTCTTATATTATATTATATATAATATGAGTGTTTGTTGACAGTCCGTTGCTCGGTGACAGATATCCATATTATATGTGTGGTTGTTGACACGTCTGTTATATTTCGCTACGTATATATGGATCGATACTTCATTATAATTAGCCATTCATGTTAAGACTGTCTAATGATTTGTCACACGCTTTGTCTGGAACATTCATATATACTTCGCATACACAATTTGTGTGAACCACTTTTACTTTACTTACTTACCACTTTGGTGTCAAACCATTTATTTTCGTCTCCTTGTGTTTGGAAAGTAGAAGTATCATCGCAAACCTAGTGGTCTTCTGATTTCCACCTTCTCGCGTCAGGACTATTAGTTTCTCGACCAGACCATAACAATAAATTTGTCGACGAGTACATAACATCTTCAAACAAATCAAATCCCCACAAAGTAACTCTTGAAAGGTGTTAGGGTTGGAAATTGGGTCCTGAAGATGGATGCGAGTGCATTTAACTGGCAAGTTCCAGAAAGAATAAAATAATGCTCAGTTTTAATCAAATCAAGATGTGGTGAGATCTGGCTGCTAGCCAAATTGTTACACAGTAATTTACGGCAATGTTTACATCCCCAATATTAGTCGTGAGAAACATAAGAACAAAGACCAATTCAACAACCAATCACATCAGACTTTACGTAAGCGGATACAATTAACATATAGATGATCTGACATTCAAGAAACGGCCACAAAGAGATGAAAGATTAACTTTCAGTGAGAAACAACCAACCAGAAGACTAGGTTTCTTTGCTTCGATAATCTATAATAATGTACATGAAAATCTATAAATATGTGTTAATTTCCTTAATAAACGATCTGTTCCCTGGCCCTTGTCTTCTGTTGTTACAAAGACAATAAAGAAATCTTTACTCACCTGCGTATATTCGCTTCAAGTGTATCTAATGTCTCCTTATCTTGTTCCAATCGTGTACGAGCAGCTTGTAGCATTTTTTGTGCAATCTCTGTCAGTGGACTTTCAGTACCATTGAATGTAATACAATTGCTTAGAATTAATTCTGTCCGTTCGAAAAATTCTTCACGTGAATGAAATCGATTCTCTTTAACTAATTTTTCAAGTGTTGATAAATCCATTGGATTACTGATAATTTTATAGTAATCCTAAATGTTAAAAATTAAATAAATAAATAAATATTGAAAAAATGTTGTATATTGAGAACAAGGATTTCTTAGCTTAAGGATAATACAAAAAGAATAGGAATTTGGCATTGTATACCCAAGTGTGACGTTATATGTTACTGATAAATATATATATGAGTAGTTGGAAATGACCGACACTCATCAACTGTGTAGCCAAATCGACTCAGTTCAAACAGCGTGAGTTCTGGTGGATGAGATCACGACAAAACGAACAACGAATGAGGTTACACTAGCAAGGACTACCGGTTGACGGGAGTCCTTACCAAGTGCTCGTACCAATCATGCAACTATGTTTTATTATTATTATTGTTCCCTTGGGTTCCTAGTCTGTCTGTCTGGATTCAACATAGAACTTGGCACCGAAGTGCACCAGTTCGAGTTGCCACGTTCCAAATAGCACACAGAGGTAGACAAGAAGATGAGTGAAGAGAATCAATAGAGTTTGACAAGCATAAGAGTGAAACAGAATGGGTAATGGTAGAAAGGAATATGAAAGATTACAGAGACTGAATACATCTGCGCTGGCCATTGACAACGATTTTGAGCCATGTCACCTATTGTCTCCAGCCATTGATTCCTAGAGTCCCGAGGGCCTCAACCCGGGAGTCTGCATCTCCCTACCTGACCGACTCAGTTTAACTGTCAAGGATTTCATGGATTGATGCCATGTTTTTGTTTGGCCACCACTGGCTCTTTTCCAACCTGCACCTATATCAGCTGGTAATGCCCGTCGACGGAGGGGAGGCGATGGTTAGGCATGCGCGGCACGTGACCTAGCCATCTCAATCTATGTCACTTTATAGCCTCGTCGATTGATTTTCCCTCTTTGCCCAACAATCTACGCCTAACGTCAACACTACTTACCTTATTATACCACCTAACGTGAGAAAGAGATCGTAGACATCTATGATCGAAAGCAGTCAACCTAATCATGTCTTCAATTCGTATTGGCCATGTATCAGAGCCATAGAGGAGGACGGAGCGAACTGATGAGCAGTACACACGTCCCTTGGTTGATAACCGGATGTCACGCCTACGCCAGAGATGGTGTAAGTCAGCGAAAGCAGCTCGAGCTTTTTGGATCTGTGTTGAGATTTCGTCGCCAATCAGTCTGTTGGTGCTGATACAACTTCCTAAATAGGTGGGTTCCTAGTGGAACATAGTGCCTCAACTGCACGTCTCCACTTGCCACTTCTGTCTTCCTTCTGCTGTACTTTTCACCTGCATCCATCCATGTTAGTCCATACTCTTTCAACTCTTCTCTCTTCACACCATCTCCTCCATGTCACTCTCAATGTGACGTCCGACTCGTCGGCCTGGTTCCACTCGAGCAATGGCCTGATGCGCCCGCGATGTCACCCAGTGGCGGCCTCCTCACTCAGCGAGTGTCCAATCCATCACCATCCACTTTCTCCTGCATATTTGTGGGGCGGCGATTGGTTGGTTCTTGTTTTGTTTGTTCCCAGCCAGAGTTTCTTGTTGTTGGTAATTCTTTCCGGTCCGTCCCGGCCATCTGATCTTCAGTATAGAGCCAGCGAAGACAGTTGTTGATAAAGGTCTGCATGCAACAGGCAAGTTTCTGATCCGTATAGAGGAGCTGACTGACTTGACGTTTGTATTGAAACGTCAACTATGCAACTTTGTTCACTCTCTTGATTTCCAGTTACTCTATCAAGTATATCACATATTATGATGTGCAAGTGTGAACCCCACACTGTTGTATGTAGTCCTCTTTACCTGTCTGTCTCCATCCTCGAAGAGATGCTTAACTCGTCATCTACCATTCAGGTTCCTCTCGAGGACACCTGAAGTGTGATTTCACTCAACAATCTACATACAGAGTGTACCTCATCCCTTTCCATGGCTTTCTGCATTATTTTTGGGCAATAGATTCGTGATTGCTTAGTTACAGTGTCCGTCTGTCTGTCTGTTTTCGACATAGAACTTTGCACCGACGTGTAGCAAGCAGTTCAAGTCACCACACTCCACTCCTTGTAGTAAACAAAGGAAGAGAAGAAATGCATAATAGAGAGAGTAAACAGGGGCGTGAGACAAAGGAATAGCAATAACGAAGAACAAAACAGATTCATTGGAAATTATAAGTCACATGGAGTGGATGCATCTGCACCAGCCATTGAGAACGAGGATTTTGAACCATATCACCAATCGTTTCCAACCATTGGATTTTACCACCCCAACCAGTCAGGAAGTCTACACCTTCCTACGTGACTAGCTGGCTTAAACTAACTGTTGTGGATTTCATTGACTGGTGCCATGATTTAGTTTGACCGCCGCTAGCTCTTTTCCAGCCTCACCCTATATCAGCTAACATTGCTCGTCGAGGAAGGCGATGACTAGGCATATGTAACACATGTCCTAACCATCTCAGTCGATGTAACTTCACAACCTCTCCGATTGATTTCCCCACCTTACCCAGCACTCGACCGGTGCCTAACCTCAATATTGCTCACCTTATTATACCACTTCACACGGGAGATAGAACGCAGGCACCTATGATCAAAGACAGTTAATCTTTTCATGTCTTCCACTCTCAATGGCCAGGTCTCATAGTCCTATGCTGAGATTAGTTCACGCAAGATTAAACGACTTGAAATACTTTGAAATAATTTTCTGGAGACGCCTGCTTAAACTACTGTGTCAGTGTTAGTCGTTTATACGCCAAGTGTAACACACAGGACTTTAACGGGATCACTACACTTCATCATCCTGTTCTCTTCAGTCCTGTATAGCAATTCCTCCATAAACTCTCATCTCCTTCTCACACGACCTCCTCAGTTTACAAAAACGACACCCATGCCTCGTTGCTCCCCCATTCGAGTTCCACTGAAGCACTGACCTGTCCCGCGTGATGTCAGTCGGCAGTCAATCTCCTCAGCGTGTGCTTCCAATCCATCTTCATCATAATTCTTCTACTACTTTTATCTGTTTCTTGGATCATAACTTAAAAACTCAAATCGCGGGATTTTTGAATTAGCTTGCAGTCTAACGCTACGCAAAGTACTTCAAGGAGAAAATGAAGGAGAAATGTTGTTGACAGAGAATTCAGTAGTGTTTGAG
>CALYDD020000064.1:0-124964 GCA_944472135.2 Trichobilharzia regenti | reverse complement strand
CTTCTAGGCGAGGACGCTGGCAAAATACAGCTGAGTCTTCTGAACACCTTGAGCTGCAATCTGCGAATGTTTGGCATGAGATTCGCTCCCGCCAAATGTAAGATGATGTTACAGGACTGGACTACACTGACTCCTAGCTTAGAAATAGGGAGTGAAGTTGTAGAGCGTGTTGATCGCTTCATTTATTCGGGAAATTGCATCAGTCAAAACCAGTGGGCTGATGGCTGACGAAGTCTCAGCGCGGATACAAAGGGCTTGTCTGGCATTTGTCAGCCAACTTACTCCAACTCTGATTTAATAGACGTGATATCCAGCTAGCTATCAACCAAAGGACATGTCAAATGCTCAGCAGCCGCTCGCTCTGTCCTCCTCTATGGAAGTGGAAGACATAAAGAAGCTCGCTAGCTGTCTTTCATCATAGGTGTCTGCGTTTCATCTCCCATGTTATGTGGTGGAATAATAAGATGAGAAAAAGTTAGGTGAGGCTTCAGTCGAGTACGAGGGTATGTGAAGAGAGTAAATCGGTCGACGAGGTTGTGAAGTTACACCGGTTGAGATGATTAGGAAATGTGTTACGCATACCTGTCCAATCATCGCCTTCCTTGACAACTGGCAATATTAGCTGACATAGGATCGATGGCGTCGAAAAAGAGCTAGCACATGCTAGTCAACACCAAAACATGGCTTCATCAGTCAATGAAGAAATCCACAACAGTTAGTTTAAACCAGCCAGTCACGTCTGTCTGTCTGTTTTCAACATAGAACTTTGCACATATGTGCGGTAGTTCAAGTCGCCACACTCCCTCCTTGTAGCATACAAAGCAAGAGAAGAGAGAAGAAGAAATGCAAAATACAGACAGTAGACAGGGATATGAGACAAAAGAAATAGTAATAACGCAGAACAATATGCTTTCATTGGAAATTATAAGTCACAAGAAGTGGATGCGTCTTCGCTAGCCATTGAGAACGATCACTTTGAGCCATGTCACGAATTGTCTCCAGCCCTCATTGGTTTTTACCGTCCCAAGGACCACAACCAGTCAGGAAGTCTACACCTTCCTACTTGGCTGGCTGGCTTAAACTAACTGTTGTAGATTTCATTGACCGGTACCATTTTTTGGTTGACCGCCGCTAGCTCTTTTCAGGCCTGATCCTATGTCAGCTAACATTGCTCGTCGAGGAAGGCGATGACTAGGCATACGTAACTTCACAACCTCATCGATTGATTTCCCTTGCTTACCTAGAACTCGACTGTTGCCTAACCTCAATATTGCTCACTTTATTATACCACTTCACACGGGAGATAGAACGTGGGGAGGAGCTATGTGTGGACTGACTGGTTGGCGTCCTGGGTATGATAAGAATCAACGGCGGCTGGAGAGAATTATCGGTGATATGGCTCAAAATCCTCGCTGCCAATGGCTGGTACAGATGCATTCACTCTTTGTGATTTGTTATATTATCCAATAAAACTTTATTGTTCTCCCACTATATTAATACTATTCTATTTCCCTCACTCACTTCTGTTTACTCTCTTTCTCTTGAATCTGTCTTTACTCTCTTCTGTTGGTTTATGTGCTACAAGGAAGGAGTGTGTCGATTGGGAATTCTGAACATCTGTGCCGTTTTAGGAGGTCATGTGATGAGGAGATGAAAGTATGTGGGGAGACGTGGTGCCAGATGATGGAAACGTTGACGAAGAGCTGAACGGAATGGAGACGTGTGGCTGAAGCCTTATATTCCTCTAAGAAATAAAGGAAACAATAATATAATAGTAATAATAATAATAAATGCATCTCGTATGTCTGTTTAAATTAGTAGTGATTAGAAAAGTTTTGAATATACTCAGACAGTTTGAAACAAGATATATACGTCTTTAAAGTTAGTAGTTCATTTCGAACGACTCTAAAGCCCTTTGAATGACGTCTCCAATATATCCAGGAAGGGTATAGTTCATTATTAGATCTTGACTACAATTGAAAAAGAAACAGCTTTAGTGTTGCACTACTTCACACACTGTCCATGAAACAACTTTTTGCGGTAGCCTTTCTTTCTCACACTGCCTCTTTGAGCTTCTGGAGTTGTGTCCGCATTAAGAATTCTCCAACGCTAGATGAATTGGGATTTACAACTTTCCAAAAGCCTGAAAGCAGCATAACCGACATTTTGGGCATCTTAGAGAAAGGCCTTACTGCTGTACACGCCTTCACCCTCAGATAGCGAGTTATCTAAACGATGATTTTGGCATGCAAGGCAGCATCTACTGGTGGATTTTTTGATTGATAAAACAGTGAGCCACATGTCAACTAATCAATAATAATTTAATCATAACATATTCGAAGTAGACAACTCTCCGCCTTTTGCACGACATTTGCAATGTCTAACGTAATGTGTGTATCCTTATGATCAGACTGTGAATACTCCGATCATTTTGATGATCCTCAAGATTGATTTCTCGTCCGTTCAACTTTGGATATGGAAATAAGTGTCACCTTGAAATATTTTTGAAAGGAATTTGTAGGCGTATAGGTTGCCTACTGTGATCATTTCCTGATTCTTATTTCTATATTTTCTGTTTGTGTTTTATACTACTCACAAGTAGTTTAACTTGGTTTCTATAAAAATCCGACATCCACTTAGTACAGTATTTTATTAATTGGATAGTTCCTATTACAGTTCTCAGTGTGTTTGGCTGTGATATCAAACGACATCAGTATTTTGGAGATACGCCTTGCTGACGAATGCGAACAGTACGAAATATAAGTCGGGCAAGGTTGCATGTCGGTCAACCTTCATTCATCTAAGATCAATTCAGAGTACATTACGATGTTGAATTACTTAGTTCGATGACGACATCACACAAAGATGACTGTGATAGAATTTAGTGAGCATTAACACCAAGAACTGGACGCATAACAACATTGGTTGCTCCCTAGTGAACAACCAGCGTACAAGATTTCCATATATCCCTGCAGTTATAAATAACAAGTAACTCTTTTTTAATCGATAGCGCCGTCTAAGTGCTAAGTACTGTTATCAGATTGGCAAGAACCTCCACTTGCACTCACTCCTGCAGATGAATCGCTTGAAGTCATCAATAAGTTCATGTATCTGGGTAGTCGTGTGAGTTTTGGCAGAGGTGTAACAGATGAGATTCTTAACTGTATAGTGAAAACTAGGGTGGTATACGCCAATTTGGGCCACCCCTCTGGCTCTGTCAAAGGTCGAGTTTACAATGCTTCAGATCGTTCAGTCTTGTTGTACGCCTATGAAACCTTGCTTCTCCGAGCTGATGATTTGGGGAGACTCTGCGTATTCAGTCATCGGCATCTACGTAGAAATGCTTGCATTCAATCGCACTATCATGTGGGTATTTCTAAGATCCTCCTTCATTGAGTGTTATCATTTAAAAACATTGGCTTTGGTGGCTTGGATATGTGCTACAAATCTTATTCCAGAGGCCTTCGTACCAGTCTCCGTTCTTCAATCCTGGGAGGGAATGGAAAAAGCGGAGAGGTGATCAACCTATGACGTGGACGTTGTGGGGATGAAGGGTATTTGTGTGTTAGGTGAGCATTGATTGGTGGTACATCATGACTCCCTAGTTGGGATTCAAGAGGTAGCTCAAATCTGTGACTCGAAACATTATCAGATATTTTCAAGTATTGGTTTTGTAGGGGATTTTGTTTGATTGTATGGAGGATTTCATTATGAGCTGACATCAGTTAGAGAACCTCTGGAAAACCTGAGAATATTGGACAGCTGTTTCGTCCTAGTTTGGGACTCTTCATCGGTTTGCACCCATAGGGGTTGGAAACAAGGACCTTCTGGTTACAGGGCGCGCTCGTAGACTATTGAGCCACAAGCAGAAGTTAGAATTCATGGGCCACTGGATTGGGTCCAAGGGGCTCAATTGTCTGTGAGCTCTCCTTGTAACTAGAAGGTCCTGGGTTCGAACCCCTGTGGGTGCGTACTGATGAAGAGTTCCAAAACTAGGACGAAACAGTTGTCCAGTACTCTCAGATTTTCCAGTGATTTTCTAACTGATGTCAGCTCATGATGAAATCCTCCATGCAATTATCAGATATGGCTAAGAGTCGCAATCATCGATGGCGAACATGCTGCAATCTTTCTTTCTTTCCTTCTCTTTTTCGGATAGTAAGTAATACAACAAATGTTGTTTGATCTTGTCAGATGCGACTGCCTCCTTTCCGGATAAATTCCTTTATACATTCTCTTCGTATTTTGTTTATTTATTGTTGTTTTACTATCTTCTTAGTGCCCATAAATAAATAAAAAATTAGAAATTTTCGGATGACATCCTCGTAACCCTATTCATATGTATATGCGTAACAAATATGGATTACGTAATCTCAGTAGCTAGTAAGAATCAACAGAAATGAAGCTTTTTCCCACCCATCCCTACCCAGTGAAGCTATGACTCATTTGTCTAGACTTCTATCGAGCAACAACCGTGAATGTCACTTCACCTACTATGGTTTAAGCAGATAGGTTGTATCATGAGTGTCCTCACACAAAAGATATTTAGCTCATACTGAATAACATCTTATCGTTCTTTGGAATAAAGCAACAAAGATTGTGAGTATTTCTGTCCATTGGGAATCAATTAAAGGAGAAATAAGAGTTGGATTAGACGAATAAAAATTAATGCACCCTTGTACAAGAGGGTGGCTTCCATATCTTCCTGAATGACACTTTAGTTTTTTTAATTTTTTTTTTGATTTACAGCTTGATTCCACACTGTATTTTCGGTACAAGTATGGAATTTTCAGCATGGATATCGATAGCCCAAATTTCGCAGGCCGACCATAGATATCAGATGTGCGTCGGTGCGGGCTCGAACCCCGGACCATTTGCATGGTCGGCGAGAGTCCTAATCACTGTACCACCGACGCACAATTAGCATCTGAATTGATTTGTGCTGGGCCCATGATTGCCCATGATATCTCATCTCCCCCCCCAAACGACCTCCTCCATGTCACCCTCGCAATGATGACCCACTCGTCGCTACCCTTTGAGATTCATTCCACTCAAACGATAGCCTGTACTGAGCATGAAGTCATTCGACGGCCGCCTTCTCAGTGAATGCCCAATCCACCTCCATTTTCTCCTACATATTTGTTGAACGATCGGTTCTTGTTGCTAATTCTTCCCGGCTAACCGGCCATTCGATCTTTGGCTATAGCAGCTGTTGATAAAAGTCTGCAGTGGGGGGGTGGCTGCTGGAAATTCTCTTCGTCACTCGATAGCCAAGTTTCTGACCCATATATAGAATAGAAGAACCAACTTTTCACATTTGTGTTGAATAGGAATCCGAATCTTGTGTCTTTATGCTTCTGAATTAGCTCAGAAGGTTCCCAAATTGACTGGCTTTCACATCTTCATCCATTCTGACTGCCTGCCTGTAGTTGAAACAATGCTGGCCTGTTTAGACAAGTGAAGCATGTAACATCTTTCGATTTTCTCTGCTTTGATAGTGATTGGTGTTGTTTGATGTCGCGCTGTTCGTTGGTTATCTTGATCACCTCTGTCTTCTCTATATTCACCTGAAGTCGTGTTTTCGCTGCTTCTTCAACCAATTTGTTGGGTACTGATGAAACCCAAACTGCACAAAATACGCGTTGACTGGACACCACCACCATCAAAACAATGGAAGTAGAAGATACTTTTGGCAAAAGTATCATTCAAACTCTGCATTCAAATCATTGTTTAATAGAATAAGGACTGTTTTCATGGATTTAATCAATATTCATAATAAACTGACATCACTTAAAGAACCATTATTAAAGACTAAGAGGTACTGGACGGTTATTTCGCACTTCTGCGAGACTCTTCATCAGTGATCACACACAGAACCTTCAGGTTACAAATCTAGCTTGTAGTACGCGCTCACTATAGGATGAAGTCGCCTAGAGTTCTAGTAAAAAGTGATAACCAGCGTATTTCATTGGATGGCGATCGCGAATTAGGGAAGTTAGAATTGATAGGCAATTGGATTCCATTCCCTGTAGATAAATGGTACACAAGCTCTCCAGAAGGTCTTAACCTCCGTTTAATCTGGAATCATGAGTTCGCCGTGATAGTGAGAGACCTTAATTACAACGAAACAGTTGTCCAGTACTCCTTGGCTTTCAATGGTCGTCCCCTTATTGAAATCATCTCCTGGTCATAATACCACCCCTGGAATTTTATGTTTTTACTTTGTACTACTCATTAGTAGTTAGATTAAGTATACGAAAATATCAAGCGGACTTTTATGTTGAAATAAATTCCAGACTTGCAGTTCACATACTTCAGAGTGAAATTATTTCAACACAGTTTCCTTTGGAAACCAAAATTGTTAAGATCACCTCAAATATATATATATATATATTGTTTGATTCTGATACCACAAATGGCAATCAAGAAAGCAAGCATAGATGAATGGTGTTATATACAACTGGTTGATTGGAGTGAGTAGTTGCACGCCACTCACATCATCAACCAGCCAAATCGAAGCGATCCAACCACCGAACACTTGTTTCAATGTGTATGTTTGCTTGGCATACTTCTGAAGTCAATATTTTGTTTTATCAGTGATCCAGGTTGGGCAGTAATGGGACCTCATAAATAATATGACAGTATACTGACCAGTTAGCAAGCCCTTGTTAGTATTCCTACTTAGTTTTGATCTCAGTCACCGTAGACTAAGGGAACATTGTGAACATTCAAAGGATAGTTCATTACTTTATGTGACCTCCAGAAAGAGATGAAGAAAAAAGCAGGAAATTTCAGTATGTGCATCGTTGGTTACAATTCTCATCCACATCCGCTAACGCCTTGAGATACTGGTAATAAAAGTCTCTCAGGTCTATCTACGGCTAGAAGACACAGTCAACAGTGTGGAAACTGCTTGGACTGGACTACATTGACCCTAGTTCAAAAATAGGCAGGAAGGTGGTTGGTGGGACGTGCTGTGACCACTTACTTCATTTATTTGGAAAGTTGCATCAGCCAACACCAGCGGACTGGTCGCTGACGAAGTTTCAGCACGAAAACAAAGGCCTCGTCTGGCATTTGTTAGCCCACTTACCTAAAATCTGGTTTAGTAGACGTGAAATCCAACTAGCTATCGATCGAAGGACGTGTCAACTGCTCATGAGCCTCTCGCTCTGTCTTCTTTTATGGCTGGCTGTGAATGATACATAGCCGGTGAAAGTGGAAGACATAAAGAAGCTGGCTAGTTGTCTTTGATCATAGGTGTCTGCGTTCTATTTCCCGTTTCATATGATGGTATAATAGGGTGGGTAATATTGGGGTTATAGGCGTGGAGTGCTAGGCTGTTAAGGAGAGGAAATCAGTCGACGAGGTTGTGAAGTTACACCGATTGAAATGGTTAGGACATATGTGTTGTTACGCATACCTGCCTAGCCATCGCCTTCCTTCACAATGGGCATATATTAGCCGACAAAAGATCAATGATGTTTCAAAAAAAGTTAGCATATACCGGTCAACACCAAAACATGGCTTCGTCAGTCAATGAAGAAATCCATAACAGTTAGTTTAAGCCAACTAGCCGGCCAGACACATATGTAGGTAGATATAGACTAGTTGACTAGATATCTGACTAGTTGAAGTCCTCAGGATGGTAAGAACCAATGAAGGCTGGAGACAGTTATCGGTGATATGGCTCGAAACCCTGGCTGGTGCAGATGTGTTAGTCATTTCCAATAAGACTCCTCTATTGTTCTTCCACCATATTACCACTATTCTTTTTCCCTCAGTCACATTTCGGTCTATTCTCTCTCTCTCTCTCTTGAATCTTTTTCCACTCTCTTCTTTCACTTTGTGTGCTACAAGGAGGGAGTGTAGCGATTGGGACTGCTGGATGTCTGTGCAAAGCTCTGTGTTGAAACCAGACAATCAATCATGGGGACCGCCGGGATAACATTCATGAAATATACTCCTAAGTCGTCGCTGAAGCCGGTGATCTAACATGACAACATTCATTAAGAAGCACACTATTGAATCTCAGAATTACTTACGGTATAATATCATCAGTTATAAACGATTCCATGGAGGCTACGACAAGTGGAATACTCAGACTCCGGAGTATATCACTGTGTATTCATAACGACATTATAGGCCTAGTTTCTGAAGAAGTTTCTGTGATTGAGTAACAACCATTTTTTTAATGACTACCAGAGAGAGAAAGAGTGCGAATTAATGAATCATTCTCCTCTATTGATGACGACTTTTCGAATTAGAATCCAAGAGTCATTGATTTTTTACCCAAGGGATTGAATTCTGTCGTAACCTGAAGATTCGGGGTCTGATCTCTTCAATAAAGCCATGGATGTGAGTACTGATGAAGAATAGTCTCAATCTGAAACGAAACATTTATTCATCAGAATTTTACCTAGCGTGGTCTAGGTAATTCCTATTGACTGCCTTCATGCAGCGTGATGTGTTTTCTTCACAAAAATGAACAAGTGAATGTAAACGCTTATAAGAGCTGAACAGTAGGTTCCACCTAGAGATGAGTGATGTGGAAAACCCTCATTCGAAACTTAATCTATGGTTTGTGCGTACACTGGCTGCAGAATCCGATTAGATTTCTGAATGACGTGTCAACCTGTTTTGATCACCGAAATCCATAGGAACACCGCTTTAGGTAACTGATCCACTTTTTAGTAGATCAGACTTAAGTTAAGCTAAATGCTCGGGGAAGAGACAACTACTCACTTCGGTCTAAGGCGTCCAAGCTTTCGTGCAAACTATGAAATTTTTTGTGGCGCTCATCTCTTGGTGCGTACAGATATACACCAAGTTTGTGTAGTTGTGTAACAATAGAAGACAAGGCCAGGCAACAGACCGTTTATTAAGGAAATCAACACGTATTTATAGATTTTCATGTACATCACACAGATTATTGTTAGCAGAAAAACACAGTCCTCCGATTGGTTGTTTCTCACAGGAAGTTAACCTTGTATCTCTTTGTGGCTGTTTCTTGAATGTCAGATCATCTATATGTTAACTGTATCCGCCGCCTACGCAAAGCCTATGTTCTCATTTTTTCTCACGACCAATATTGGGGGCATAAACATTGACGTAAATTACTGTCCACCAATTTTGGCTAACAGCCAGCTATCACCACAGTAGTAATAATAATAGTAACAATACACTCACGGGTTTCCAGTGACAATCTCCGTCTGTCTGTCTGTTTTCGACATAGAAATTCGCACCGATGTGCACCAGTTCAAGTCGCCACACTCTTTCCTTATAGCACACAAAGCAAGAGAAGAAAGTAGAAAAAATGCATAATACAGACAGTAAACAGAGGTGTGAGACAAAGGAATAGTAGTAACGAAGAACAAAACAGTTTCACTGGAAATCATAAGTCACAAGGAGTGGATGCATCTCCGCCAGCCATTGAGAACGATTTTGAGCCAGCCATGTCACCAATTGTTTCCAACCATTGGTTTTTACCGTCCCGAGGACCCCAACCAGTCAGGAAGTCTACACCTTCCTACGTGGTTGGCTTAGACTAACTAACTGTTACGGATTTCATTAACTGGTGCCATGTTTTGGTTTGACCGCCGCTAGTTAACATTCCCTGTCGAGGAAGGCGATGGCTAGGTGTGCATGTGTAACAGATGTCCTAACCATCTCAGCTGATGTAATTTCACAGCCTCGTCGATTGATTTCCCCTCCCACCTACCTAGCACTCGACCGATACCTAACCTCAATATTGCTCACTTTATATTATACCACTTCACATGGGAGATAGAACGCAGGCACCTATGATCGAAGACTGTTAATCTTTTCATGTCTTCCACTCTCAATGGCCAGGTCTCACAGCCATAAAGAAGGACGGAGCGGACTGATGAGCAGTATACCCGCCCTTTCGTTGATAGTCAGATATCACGTCTGCGCCAGAGACAGTGTAAACTGGCATATGCGAAACTAGCCCTCTGTATCCGTGCTGAGATTTCGTCAAAGATCAACCCGTTGGCACTGGATGATGATACTTCCCAAATAAGTGAAGCGGTCAACGCGCTCCACCAACCACTTCACCCCCTATTTCTAAACTAGGAGTCAATGTAGTCCAGTCCTGTAACATCATCTTACATTTGGCGGGAGCAAATCGCATGCCAAACATTCGTAAATTGCAGGTCAGTGTGTTCAGAAGACTCCAACTGATGTCTAGTTCATGACGTAATGTTATATTGATATATTTCATCTAAGGCACTGTACTCCCTGGCCAACAGCAACAACAATCAGCCAGTATAAATGGGAGAGTTCTGGAAGGAAAAACCTCCTTTACCTACCTACCTATCTTCCCCTCTGGGAAGCATTGTCATTCCAACTACAGGCGGATGGAACTGATGAGGATTGCATCAAAGCAGCGAGGATCGGGAAAGCAAGGGCAGTTTTCATTACTCCCACCAGGTCTGTGTAGAGGAGATGAACAGCACTCAGCTCGCGGTATGAAAATGAAAATAAGATCCGGATTTTCAAGTCCAATGTGAAGTAAGTCAGTGCTACTTACTATACGGATCAGAGACTTGACCAGCGCCGTGTCACGAAGGCCACTTTGAACAAACTACGCACCATCAACAGTTGTGTTCGCTCAATACTCTGCTCAACATCAAATGGCCGGCTAGATCAGTGACAGGGAAAGAGATCTCTGGCAATGAACGAACCAACCCAACCCATCGGGAACCAATTGTGCAAGAAATATGCAGAAAGAAATAGAGGTGGATTGGCTGGTCATACTCTGAGGAGAAAAAACATCATCAAGTGACATCACACGCCCGATTCTGTCTCTCGAGTGGAACTCTAATGGGAAGCGGCGAATTGGTCGTCATTGCGAGGATGGGTTGACGTGGAGGAGGTGACGTGAAGAGGAGATGAAAGTATGTGGGGAGACTTGGAACCAGGTGCGCACGTTGGCCGAGAATCGAACGCAACGGAGGCATTTGGCGGAAGCCATATGTTCCCCTAGGAATTAAAGGAAACAAAAAAAATACTACTACTAATAATAATAGAAGGCACTGTAATACGGTATTGTAATGTACTAATTTAACAGGGGGAAACAAGACACTTGGGGTAACGGAATTTTTATATACAATTCGATATACACACATATGGGGATATATATTTGTACATATACAGAAACCAATATTTGAAAATCGACCTGATGCTCACTAGTGACCGGCCCTATTCAGACAGTGGCTTGGGGTTCCAGTGGGAAGCCATAACCAGTACGGTACAGCAGATTGAACGTGAGGCAGTAACTCATCGAAGAAGACATTGCGAAATGGTCGCGCTATGTCATGAATTGGCTGATAAAAGTTGGAATTCATTGGTTGGTCGTTGGATCGTGTTAGGTCCCCAGTGGCCTAATGGTCTACGAGCTAGCTCGCTAACCTTATAACCCTGGGTTCGAGCCCTGGCAGTGTGTAAGTGCGTGTTGATGAAGAGTCCCTAACCAATCTGACGAAAAAGCTGTCCAGTACTCCGTGGTTGTCTAACTGATGTCAGCTCATGTCATGATGAAATCCTCCTCGAACCAATCAAACAAAATCCCTTCAGAAACCAATACTTGACATGTGTTTGAACATATTTGTACAGATCTACCGTGTTGTTGTGTCTACTTCTGTCCGCATCATATCCTGTTTCTCCTATGTTTCACCGCACTCCACTGTTTCATTGCCTTCTCTACTTGTCGTGAAATCTATATCTCTGCTATTTTGGATGATATTTAATTTTTTTGTGCACCGATCGTTGAACATCTCTCTCTCTCCCTCTCAAAATAGACTACTGATAATCCATATCAGTAACTCAGACGCCACACTACTTATTTTAATCATAAATCGATACTCTGTCCTAATTTTTGTTTTCACGTCGTTATAATATTAACAATAACATTTCTAAATGGTTTTTGTCGTCTGTTTACCCTATCGATGTGCACGCACACAGTACAGTCAGTATAGTGCACCCAGTGTATTAAATCAGGTAGAATATTAATAATAATTAGTAATAATAATAATAATCTATAATTCCGTTTAAAGAGCACTTTATATTTGAATTATGCAGTCAGTCAGTTGTTAACTGATTCTATATGTGGTGTTTTGTTTTTCATTCACAATTTGCATATACACATAGCGAGCAAGTGAGGGAGAGAGAGAGAGCAGTGCAATAGCATTGCAGGGCAGTGCAAAGCTTTCTATCGATCCAATGGATCAATATCTCACGTATTTTTTATTATACAACTAAAAAAAATCAAATTATCAATCTATATAGAATAGTAGAAGAGAAAGAAAGAATAAACGAGAATAGAATTAAGTCTTAGTATGATTAACTACGCACGCACGCACGCAAACACGGATACGTATTACGCATACGCATAGGCATAAATATATACATACATACAGGCTAATTAAATTGTTATTTCTAATACATTCACCTTTTGTTTATATGGATGTATGTATGTGTGTGTGGGGGGGGGGTGTAAAATGTCACATGCAAATGGATCAATAATAATAATAGTTAATAATCGTTATATAGCAGCAGCAGCAACGCGATCTAATATAATCTAGTTAGTTGTATGAAGCATTTTTACTAATAACATACACTCATTGACTGATTGACTGACTGACTGGATTAGTGTGTTAAAATCAATTCTAATAACGTGCGTATTCATTTTAGACCTTTAGCTAAGTAACCAACTAACTAGTTGGTTAGTTAGGTTTACTTTGCACTGCATAATAATGGTATGCATAATAATAATAATATATTTATATATGTATCTGTGTAGAGCACATCTAGTGCTTTAGTTGTACTGCTAAAGCATTAGTAATCCTAGTAGTCTAACCCGTATTTTGGCTAGATAAAAAATCAATACGCTGAGACATTATCCTCCTTTCCAGTATACATATATATTGTGCATATATACACATATAGACATACGCACAGACGTCAACAATGTTAGTCAATCACTGCCAATACCATCACCACTACCACCTTGAACCATTGTACTCAAAATAGACAATAGCAACAAAAATGGCTATCTATTTTCTTCCCTTCTCTCTCACTCTTACCCTCACCCTCATATACTCTACATACAAATTTATAATATATATGTAGGGGTATATGAGGGTAACTTGTTTGTGTATAAACGGACAGATCATACTAACTGACGCTTCTGTGTATGTTTGTGTCCCTTAGCCTTCAAGTGTTGATATTCTTTTTTGCAACAGATGAAGAATTATTCACAAAAATACCAACATCAAAAATCAATGAAATGCACCAGTATTACGTCGTGACTAGTAGGAGTGCAGCAGGTTTTGCATGTGCGCGACAAATACTCGCCACCGATGACATTCACTAGTGGTCGGTTGCGCTATGCTATGTAATGAAGTTGACAGAAGTAGTTAGAATTCATGAGCCTAGCCATTGGATCGGGTGGGGGGTCCCAGTGGCTTAATGGTCTACGAGCTAGCTCACTAGCCTTGTAACCAGAAGGTCCTGGGTTCGAACCCCGGTGAGTAGATACTGCTGAAGAGTCCCAAAGTAGGCTGACGAAACAGCTGTCTAGTACTCCATTCAGGTTTTCCAATGGTTCTGTAACTGATGTCAGCTCTTGATGAAATCCTCCATGCAGTATATTAAAATTGAGGTTTTTCTGGTAGCTCAGGAGTAATCACCAGGCCGCCCGCAATTGAGAATATGAGAAATTTGTTCTCAAGGATTTGATTGATTGATTGATCGATTTCAAGCTTCATCACACATTGATAAAAATCAGTTAGAAAAGGATAGTTGGTATCATCATTGAAAACCAACCAGCCAAGAAGTACCGAGCAGCTAGGTGTTTTTTCTCCACGCTGTTTTGTTATTCTTCATAGCAGTATTCGCATGCATGACTACCACCCACCCACCCCCACCCCCAACAGCAATATAGTAGAAAAGCTTCAAATATAGCTAGCCTTTTCATCATGTCTTCTACTTTCAATGGTCACATCTCACAGGCAGCTATAAAAATAAAAAGGATAGCGTGAACTGCTGCTATGCCAGTATACAACACATCCTTTGATCGATAGCTAACCGAAATATCATATCCACACCAGAGACGACTGATCCATATCGGCGAATGCCACACGAGTCTTTTTGTATCCATAACTGAGATTTCATCAGTGATGAAGTGGTCAACACACTCAACCATCAATCACTTCACTCCTTGTCTTCTAAAGGCTAGGCGTCGATGTAGTCTCGAGTAGTAGTCCTATAGCACATTAGGAACGTGTCAATCGTATTTATTTATTTATTTATTTAGACGCAGAAAAAACTTGGTACAATATAGCACCAAGAAAGATGCGCCACACAATTTCATTTATTGTGTGAGGCCCTAGATACTGCCTTGGTGCCCAGACCGAAGCAGGTGGTTTTCTTAAGGGACCATCCCCACCCCGAGCCTTTGACTTAGAGTCCAATCCGCAAGGCAGCGGAGCAGCGTCAGGAGCTGCATTCCCATGGTTGCTGGTGACCCATATGGATTCATACGCCATTTGATCCGATTGGATTCTGGAGCCCATGTACGCCATGGTAACTGCTTCTAGTCTAACGGCTATCCAAACAACCTTCCTGACATGGTAGGATCTGCAGGGACATGAGTCCCAGCGAGTTTAACTTGTTGGGTCACTGTGGTATTCAAGCCCAACCACCACGGCAAGGCAGCAGTTGTCGGATGCTAAGCAACCTTATTCTTAAGCTTTAGTATTTCAAACAAAGAGTACCGGATTCCAGTCACTCACTGCGGATTGCAGGTACATCCCAAATCAAACAAAATGCTAGTCACCATCCACCAAATTACATACCTTCAAATCTGCATAATCTTCACCCTTTATATACACTCCTTACTCTGTAATTAACCTCATCGTGTCAATCGAATGCCAAACTTACGGAGAATTTCTACTCATGGTGTTCAGAAAACTCTACATTTTTAATTTCTGTCAGTTTCTTCACCTAGAGATGTTTGTTTAATCGTATCATTTATGATGTAAGATCAATAGTATTATTACCAATACAGATGTCCTGTTCTAGATCACCAACAGTTGACAAATAGAGATAGATAAATAATTAGATACATAGAAGCCATAGTGTTTATCAAAGTACTATACATAGGAGCCTATATTATATCAATGAAAACTGCCACACCTAAGTAAATCAATACTTTATAATAACAATAATAATCACCAGTGATAAAGGGGCTCTGTGACGATTAGAAATAAACATAATAGAAATCAGAAATTATTCTACAAAGTCATAATACTACGATGAAGTAAACAATAATGATACTTCTGTGTGTGTGGGGGGGGGGATAGTACAATAAAGATATGAATTCTGTCTCTCTTATAATTGTGATTGATCATTTTTGAGTCATATATCGCTTAGAGTCTCTCTCCAACCCTCTTCATTCACAACTCTCCCCTTGTATCTATCTCATCAGACAGAACCAGAAACCTATATAGAAAACTATATGCTCGCACTAGCCAGTACAAAAACTCAACCATACCCTACCTACTTGACTCGTTCGTGTTCTGTGCGATAAAGAAAGCATTAGGCGTGAAACTTTTTACTTATTAAATAGTCAGTAGAACAACTGGATCTCATCTTTCCAACTCGTATCATTTACAGGTACGTTTTCTTTCTCTCTTTTCCTTTTCTCTCTTTTTTGCTATGTGCCGTTTTGTTTCTTTCTTCCTTACAAACTCTATTTAAAACATTCTTCTTCGTTCTTTCACACTCTGTATATCTATCTCGACCCTTTTATTACCGCTTACGCCAGTAAATATGGTAGTATCTACTTTTCTAACACCTTCAAACACTCTGTTCAACTTTTGTCTTTGCTACCGACATGCTAATATATTGTTGTCAAAACTAACTGAGATTACCCTTAAACTATGTAGAATTTTATTTATTGTTAATGTACAAACTGGATGCAACACTGTATGTAGTGAAATGGTGAGAATTCCATTCTGTATCACAAGTACTGTTTTGGAATAAAGCAGATTACTCTTATTATTATTCAGAAGAACGGGAATATACGCAGAAATCTGAGGAAGAAAGGATAGTAACACGAGACAATTTTAAACCATTATCACCAGTTGTCTCCAACCATTGGTGTGTGCAGAATCCTGAGCAGCACCCCAACCAAATTAATTGGTAATGATGTCATGGATTGTTTCCGTGTTTTTGGTTTAATCAACTTGACCCTATGTTAGATGACATTTCCCCGCCATCTATCTCAGTCGCTGACCAACACCTATGTGTATTCCAACTAACTACTATGAGATGTATATATCTATGCCTAGTCTCTGTACTGTTCATATTAGTAAGTCTTTCAGAATATAGTTGGATGATATGTAAGAAGGCGTTAACGATTGAAAATACATCTAAAGCGCCACCCTTTTTAACAAAAAATTAAATTTAAGTATTGGTTTTTAGGGATTTGATTGATTGGTTACAGGATTTCATCATGAGCTGAAATTAGTTAGAGAACCATTGGAAAACCAGTATTAATAATAATAATAATTTTTGCTTTATTCCAAAAATAGTACTAATGATACAGCAAGGAATTCTCAGCATTCAGTACAATATTGCATCTAATTTACTCAAAAACGACAAAAAAAAATTGGGAGTACTGGACAGTTGTTTCGTCAGACTAGTTTGGGACACTTCAGCAGTACGCACCCAGCGCTACGGGTCGAATCAAGGACCTGGTTACAAGGCTAGTGAGCTAGCCGTAAACTATTTAGCCACTGGGACCTGATCGAATGGCTAGCCTGTAAATTCTAACTTCTGCCAATTCACGACATAGCGCGACCCCTAGCCAATGTCATCCGTGGCTAGTATTTGTCCTCAAACCCGACCTGCTGCACACTACTGGTCACGACTTCTCACTAGAACCCCAGGTAACTACCTACCTGAATAATGCAAGTCGCTAGTGAGCATCTCATTAATATTCAAGTGTTGGTTTGTAGGGATTTGATTGGTTACAGGATTTCATCATGAGCTGACATTAGTTAGAGAACCATTGAAAAACCAGTATTGGACAGCTGTTTCGTCAGACTAGTTTGGGACTCTTCAGTAGCACGCACCCACCGGGATTCGAAAGTAGAAGAAATGCAAAATACAGACAGTAGACAGGGATATGAGACAAAAGGAATAGTAATAACGAAGAACAATATAATTTCATTGGAAATTATAAGTCACAAAGAGTGGATGCATCTGAGCCAGCCATTGAGAACGAGGATTTTGAGCCATATCACCAAATGTCTCCAGCTTTCACTGGTTTTCACTGTCCCGAGGACCCCAACCAGTCAGGAAGTCTACACCTTCCTACTTGGCTGGCTGGCTTAGACTAACTGTTATGAATTTCTGCATTGACTGATGAAGCCATGTTTTGGTTTGACAACCACTGGCTCTTTTCCATCTTGACCCTATGTCAGCTAACAATGCCAGCTGAAGGAGGTGATGGCCAGGTGTGCATGTGTAACACATGTCCTAACTATCTCAGTCAATGTCATTTCACAGCCTCGTCGATTGATCTCCCCTTCCTCCCCTACCACTTGACCCACGCCTAACTTTAATATTCCTCACCCTATTATACCACCTAATAATTGAGATAGAACGCAGGCACTTATGATCAAAGACAGTTGGCCAGCCTTTTCATTTCTTCTGTCAGGTTTCACAGACATAAAGGAACATGGAGCGAACTGCTGAGCAGTACACACTCCCTTTGGTCGATAGCCAGCTGGATATCACGTCTACTAAACCAGAGTTGGAGTAAGTTAGCTGACAAATGCCAGACGAGCCCGTTATATCCGTGATGAGACTTCGTCAGCGATCAGACTGCTAGTGTTGGCTGATGCAACTTCCCAAATAAGTGGTGAAGTAGTTACCACTTCACTCCCGATTTCTAATCTAGGAGTCGATGTAGTCAAGTCCCATAGCATCATCTTACATTTTATGAGAGCTAATTGCATGCCAAACATTCGAAGATTTCTGCTCAAGGTCTTCAGAAGACTCTGCTGCATTTTGTCAGCGCCTTCACCTGATGGTAACAAATCAATCCTTGAGTCGCTGAAGTCATTTAGGGTTAAGTCCATTAGTACATCTATGATGAAATTAAACTGAATCGGGAATAGTGAGCATCCCTGACTGACACCAGTAATTGTCATCACAGTTGCCAGACGATAACTCGCCATATGCTCTCACCTGGCTGCATGAGTTCGAGTAGAGTGGTGCCTTGATCAGTGGAAGATATCAAGAGACTAGTTGCTTTTGACCCATAGGTGTTTTGATTCCTCTCTCTCTCTCCCGTGTTAAGGTTTTATGATGCGATGAATACTATTGAAGTTAGACACTAAAAATCATTAGTTCGAGAAGGTTGGTGATATTATAACTCAGGTGCATTCACACTGGTTTATGAACTCCTAAAAATCCTTCGAATTCTCATTAAATTCTCCACTTCGTTATTACTCCTCCCGTGTACATTTACGTTTTTCCTATTCTCTACTCTTGTATGCCCTATTAAATGTGGCAACTTGAATTGCGGCGCATTTATGCGGAGCTCTACGCTGAAACTGAATGGGTAAATAGCCTTTACAGAGCTCTCTTTCTCAAAATTAGATCATATCCTTCAGGATATGTTGGGAATTTTTTCCTAGCCAATCGATAAAGGTTAGAATTGGTGGTGGATGGATCAATGGATTCTGTCCTGATGTGGGTTGTAGATGGTCAACAGGCGTATCCTAGAGCCGAAACTTACAGGTTGAAGATTCGATTCTTAGTAGAACCATAGGTACGTGTACCGCTGAAGAGTCCTAAACAAGAACGAAACGCCTATCTCCAATACTCCTTATCTACTTTCCTATAATGGATCTTTAAAACAGCCTTTATAAGTGCGTTAACAATTTTTTTTAAAGTCTTTTCTTTATCAAATAAAGTATCATTATATTTTCTTTATCTTTGTGTGATATGAAACGCATAAGCTATAAAAGCCTTTATTGAACTATTTATTAACTATTATTTAATATATATATTTTTAAACTCTCATGTTTTATTCTCAGTAGTGAATCTCGTTTTTTTATAGTTTTCTGTTGTCTTTTCTTTATTTTCACTATTGGCGTTAGGTCATTAGTTCAAGCGTTGCTTTTTCTCTCTTCTTTATGCTCTTATTTTCATTTTTATTCCTGTCAATTTTACAACTTACTATAGTAGTGGTGTGACTTCTAGAATGTGTGATTGAAAAGTTTTAACTATTGATTATGATTTAATGATGATCTATTGTGTTGTACGTAATCTTTCTATGTGTGTTTGCGTGTGTGTGTGGGCTTGCACGCATAGCGCCATTGAAAATCGATTATTTTGTTTTTATTGCTCTTTTCTTCATAATTATGTTATTTTTTTAAAATATAAACTTGCTGTACTTGTAGACATCAAAATGATGCTATCTGGACGCCTAGAAAATCGAAGTAGATGGTTGTCTTATGCGGGGGGACCATCCCTCCTCGAAACTCGAGTATCAAGAGCTACCTTGATTGAGCATGATTACTGTTGACTAAAACAAGTTTGGATTCTGGAGCCCATGTATATCATAGGAGTTTTTAGCTCTCCGGTATGCCCACCACTATCAGTCCAGTTGTAAATGCCAGACTTTCTCACTTACCCTCTTACTTTTTTTGTGTGTGGAATACTCTTGCCACGTGAGGGTAGCCAGTAATGAAAAGGGCTTACTTGGCAGAGGCTATGAGAGACATTACATGAGGAGAGCATTTTGGAGAGGAAGACGGGAGTCTAACCCCCCCCCCCACACACACACACGCATATCCTCGACTTCATTACACACTTCTGTATATTAAACTGTTTTTAGACAGAAATTACTTCATTCTCATAGTTGCTTCTAGAGGTGGCAAAGCGATTAGGACGTTTGCCGACCATGCACATGGTCTGGGGTTCGATCCCTGGCCGACGCACGCCCGATATCAATGGTCGGCCTGCAAAATTTGGGCTACCGATATCACATGCTGAACATTTCATACTTGTATCAAAAATACTATATGGAGTCAAGCTATAATAAAATTATAAAATTAAAAGTATGCTGGCATCGTTCTAGTTAACAATAGACTACGGAGACATGTAGTCACAAGACACAATATGAATATATTTCTGTCTTTATACAACTGTTTGAGGAGTCCTAAGTGTGTATAAACTAGATCACCATTGCATTTACTGATTAAGATAAAAGTATATTGATTTTACCTAACTTTAGCCGCCACCTTCCCCGATGCATGGTGTTCGCTGAAATAGTACGAAAATATGTCGAAAAATGGTGGTTTTAGTCGTGTATGGTGTAAACTAACTGCAGTACAACTTGAACTGATGCACCCCACCCTCTGGTGCATAGTTCTACATTGATAAGTTGCTTCTTTAGTGTATTGATTCTATCGTTTTTAGAACGCTATCTCTCTGCATTCCTTGCATTTCGAGTAGAACGTAGGACTTCGAGTCTAGAACTAGTAAATAGCCGTGGTGTTGTTCGTTTTTTCTGCGGAGTGAGGTAGTTAGCCATCCAGCCTTTCCTCTTCTTCGATTTTATTATCAGCTAGTAATCTAGGCAAGTAATCTAGCATGTGGGCAGACCTGGAGCAGGGTGAAAAAGTTGTCAAAAAACCGAAGTCAATGGAGGTGCGCAGCTGAAGCCCTATGTTCCTCTAGGAACTAAAGGATACAATAATATAATAATAATAATAATCTAGGCAAGTATCAGGAGTGTGTCAGCCGGGAATAGATCGTGGATCAATTACGTGGCTAATGAACACTGAACCAGTAAATGACTGACACATACAACCCTATCGAAAGTTGGGGAGTGACAGGCATCAGTTCTTACTTTAGACAAATTGTTAATGAACCAATATATCATGTTCTTCAACGTCTATCACTCTGTGACGAATCTTATGAAATGGGTAGTCATATATCCCCATTACATAATAGTTGGATTAGACGGAGAACTACTAGAAAATAGGCTTTGTGGTTCCATGCGACGCAGGCGACTTGAATTACACTCGAAAAAATCCTGATTCTCTTCTGTCTGTGCTCCAATGTCTCTCTTGACTGATGTTCATATTCAGCCAATAATACTTCACTAAAGAACTTCCCCTACTTGAATAATAAATAATCTTGTAGACGCTTAGTTATCGAATGGAATGGTAGACGGCGAGAGTGCATAAAACGTGCGCTCACCAAAATCTCCTTCACCAATATTTCCAATTATTTCAAAAATTTATAACGCAAAAAGAAAAAAATGAACCTCCTATCTTTATACTATCTCTTTACATCAATAATGTTTAGGCCTAAAAAAAACAGGAAAAAAATTTACTAGCAGTTTATCTTCTGTTGTTGTTGCCGTTGCTAGTTTTTTTAAACCTACCTATACCTAAATAAACAGGCTAAATGCACGCAAAAAATAAATTCATCTGACAGGCTGTTTTCACATCAGGCCATGACCTTGAATTATTTTATTGAATAACCTTGAAGTCAACGCCAGATAAACCAATCAGCCAATCAGAATTTTTCTATCGATTAGTTGAAATTTTTGCTAGGGTTATTATTATTTGTCCGCCCTACTCTCTCTCTCTCTCTGTTTTATTATTCATTCATTCATTTAATTTGTTATATTTGTTTCTTGTTGTCCTAACCTAAGCTAAGCCGGCCGTAATAGTTATTATAAATAAATTATTATCATCGTTCGGAGTTGATTTTTTTTTCTACTCATCATCTTGGAATTACAATCTCTCTATTTCAATTATATACATTGTAAAATTGAAAAAATTTCAAAGTTATAGAATGAAAATATCATTCTTAATGTATACACCACCACCGACAACATGAAAAAGTCGAGATTCTTATGGATACGTGATTTACCTGCAAAATGTAGAGACGCGGATTTACGAAGTGTTCTACAAAGGTAAGATATGAAGAACTGTAATCTTTAAAATGTACTGGCTTGTTGTTAGGTTTTTTTTTCTCCGTCTTCTTTGTGTTCATGTTCCTGATTTTCTTTCTGAATGAATGCTTGCATGTCTCTTTTGTACTTATTATTCTTCTTTTAGGCATGGATCAATTCAAAAGATACGGCTATTTAAAGAAGGTCATGAACGTCAAGCTATTGTTAGTTTTATGGATATAAAATCTGCAACATCAGTGATTAATACAGAGAATAAAATTAATGATACTCTATTAAAAGTGGAATATTGTGATTCAGGTGATGCTGTTGTTATTACAGGCAGTGGAGGAATTATAAATCATAAAAGTAGTACTAATAACAATAATACTAATAATACATCACATCGTAATACTGATATATCAAATCAAATGCCGACAGCATTGAATACTAATAATATGGATCATAAAACAGAAAAGTGAGTTATATAATTGTTGTTGTTATCGCCTTGTTCATGTTGATGTTGTTATTTGACTTGACGTCGTGATAAGCTTTCGCTGCCCACCTCCCCAACACACACATACAAGTATATTTCGCATTTCATGGTGTTCTTTGTATATATATATATATATAAATATCTAAGCAGTAGGTTCCACCTTCCCATTTTTTATGATTTATACTATTATTATTATTAAATGGTTTATGTCAATCTATAGTCACTTTTTGACCGCAAAATTCATGTTCTAAGGCATCTGGAGTTTAGATTTCATGGTGTGTTTGGTTTTATTGGCCTGTCTTTAATATCTCATTTTCATCGGTTCTATTTTGGCATTCTCTATGCCCGGTGCTACTAAAGGCCCTATTAAATTAGCTCTTATAAAGATTCATTGTTTCCATGAACGATAGTGATATGTACATTCCTCTGAAGTTACTGTACACTTTTCTCTTCAGCAGTGTAGTATTGGACACTGTCTTATTGTTGTCGGCGTTTTCTGTCGATGAAAACCGTCTGATACAGGCTCTCTGTTAGATGTACTCTGTCGTGAGACTCTTATTTCAAGCTTTTCAAGCCGGTTTTAAAACTTTTATTGCGTATAATCGTGATAAAATGGGAGAATGACAATCTTTTACCTCTATGTGGGAATATTTAATAAATTGTGCCTAGGTGACATATTGTTATTACTGTTCCCTTGGTTTCCAATTAGAAAGTAGTGCTTTAACAACACATCTCCACTCCTGTTTTCTGCCATCCTCTTCAACTGCGTCCACAGATTACCCGTAATCTGTCATTTAGGTAACGCTGTATAGTTATACAAAACTTCAATAGAGGCTCCGTACCCCTCTCTCTCTTAGGGTTATTCTTTGATACCATTGAATTCCTTCTATTCGTTCCGTGAACTTCATGTTCTTAATGCTGTTTTTCTCATTGTTAATGGGTGTTTTATACATATGATGATATGTACAACGTCCTTCTTAATATCTACACATTACTATTGAATATTTCTTACATAAGTAGAAACTGTGATTTTTTTAAGCTCTTCATAGTTTACTTCAACACAACTCGTGGAGGACGGTAGTTATTACTAGAACGCAGATCTTAAGCTATAATGAACAAAATATCATTATTGTTTCCTCATTCGCGGTCATTACCTTAAAATACTTTTTGTTATTACGCTTAGCTTAGGATACGTTTGATTTCCTCATAAGAAGTATTTTATTGTACATACTACGGTGTATGTTTATCTGTCTCAATGGGATTCAGTGTTGTAAATTATCAGTAATCACAATATATTCTATATTTTCTACACTTTTAGAGGGTTATATAATAAAGCAGTTGATAATACTTTTTTGGTGTCTTAATTTGTCCTCTTCCACCCACCATCTCAAACTCTAAAAGCTGGTGCATGTATGTGCCTAACTAGTGTAAATTGCGATCCATATAATCCTGCAGTTTGCACCACTAAGAGTCCTGTTGTCTTATCTTTTTAGTGTTAAGTAATCCGGTTGTGTTATAGTTTTCAGTTGTAATATGCGTAGATCAATTTTTTATTAGGGCGAATTTCTGTTGCCGTAATTATGCATTGTCAGTAATATGAAGGTGTGCCGTCAAAATAACACAATCATTTAGAAAAGTCAGGTATATATATGTAACCTGAAAACTACTCGAAACTAACAATGCAGTTGTTGTTGTATTTATTCATCTTTCGCCCTATCTACTTCTGACTTATTCTACTTATTGGAAGTTATGTGTAAAACTTGAGCACTGTGGTAGTGAGTAATTCCATATTAGTTTGTTTATTAGATGTATCACACAGTGAGATAGGATTTTTTACTGGATGACGTTTCGAACAAAATTACTTGTGGTTCATAATCATATCATCTATAATTATTATAACTGATATGATTATGGACAATAAATTTTGTTAGAAACTGTGTCATCCAGTAAATAATACTGTTTCACTGTGTGATACATCTAATAAGCAGACTCATATGGAATCATTGGAAGTTATATCTTTGTACCTATTCTCCATTTTACGAATATTCTCTGACTTTATAAGCCTCACTAGTCATTTATGGTTTTCATCGGTTTTTCAGCAGGTTTTTGTTGAATTCTGAGTCTATCACTGGTGACTGTGCTTAATTTTCTGCAATATTCATTTCTGTATAGTTGTGTGTGGTATGCAAACCTGTTTAGGGAATTAATGACCATTAACCTTGTTGTTATTGTTGGTCATAAACACGTCTCGTACACTTGTATCTCTAGTTTAAAAAACAATGGAATCCATAATTAAACCGAGCAAATATTTTAGGTACCAGACTAACTAGTGGAGGAACAGTGATATTTAGAAGGTAGGTAGGCGCCCTACCCAATACTTCACACCCCTACTCTTTACACTCTCTCCAATCTTCATTTCAATGTTTATTGAAATAGTCTAACTCATACAATACACAACACTTAAATTTTATTTATTTGCCTAGTTATACTGAATCTCTGAAATAAATCCTCCCACTATGTTTCCCCGTTTAATTTCATTGAAAATATCCGCCTTCATAGTTTCTTTGACATTACATGACTTCTTTTACCGCTGCTTCATGCCTTATTGTTTGCCTTAATTCACCATTATCACTATTGATGCTTAACATCTTTATATGATGTGAAATGGTTTAGAGTATTTCACCATCATTTCCTTTGAAACCGTCCTTATCGGCTTTAGAAGGCTGTATTGTGTACTAAGTTACTGGAAATTGTTTACACTTTGTTTACTGTTGAAAAAATCGCGGTGATACTCTGAAATATTACTAGAAACTGCTTGGTGATGGGGATATTTGTAAAATCGAAGTATTGAAGTGTGCGCAGTCGTAGGAAATTGGACTGTAGCAATTCACTAAAATAATGATTAGATTGTATTATATATTATTGATATTCATTTAGGTATTATTTCTTAACTGATTTACTACAGCATTGTGGTTTCCCTGCAAGGGGTATATAAAAGTACCTAGGAGCTTTTGAACATGCTGTTAGTCTTACTGTTATCACCTTGGCCGCGTTGCTTATCTTATTTTTCATACATCTAGTATCATCAGTATTAGGATAACTGTTAATGTAAAGGTTGTTATAATTAAATTCTCCGCGTGTATTTCTTCATAGCACAAACCTGTTTTCTTAGTGCATAGGCGCATGTGCGCTGTGATTATTGCACCCGTAAATAAACATGACTGCTTGTAGCAAAATTTTGGAGAGTTAGGAAGCAGACAGATATAAAAAAACTCTTCTTTACCCCTAAGCTTCATTCAAAAATGAAAGCAAAATTGTTATATATCTCTACAAATTGGGATGTCCATATTCCGGCTAGCCAGTGAGCGATTCCATATTCGTCGCAGTTTCAATAAAACTGTTCTTCATGCATTACATCTAAAAGGGGGATGGCTTCTGTAAAAATGACTAAATATTAGTGAGAACTATATAACCGAGGTTGAGTTCAATAGTGTTATATATTACAATAATTGTGAATATTTTAACAACTTGATATAATCTCATATTTCTTTTCATAGTGGAAGTATTCTGTTTTTGATATACCCGTGTTTTTCTGAACTGTCTGATTCGTTTGCAAACCTTTCATTATTGCTCGACAGACACGTACGTACATACAGAACAATATCTTCTGCACCAACTTCGAATGTGAAGGAAGTACTAGGCGCGCGTAGATAAAGTACATGTCCACCTGAGCTGTAGATAGCCTCTTTTATTTATGACACAAGAAGTATATTCTGTCTAGCCTTGCACTATGGAATTTTTGCATTGAATACCACCAGCGCTGATCTTGGAATTGTACATGATGATTAGTAAATGACCTAATTCTTTACTTAAAAATAAATGTATTGCTTGTAATTCATTTTCAAGTGTCAGTTTGTAGAGATTTGATTAGTTTTAAGGCCTATTCATGAACTGATATCAATTTGTGTAACACAATAACAAAGGGATTTGATTTTTTTAAAGTGGTGGTTACTACATTTAGAGCAAATATGAATGTGTGATATAGGAAAAAAAATACTAGAGTGAAGAGTGCATGTGAAAATATATTATGACAATCAGTGTGTGTGAGCATATCTACTACAAACTACAAACTATTTTGGGACTTGTTATTAATATTAATTTTAGGCCTCTCAGCTCTTCACATTCTCTCTCTCACACACATAGGTCGAAAGTCTATAGCTTTTTTCATTTCATGTTATTTTTCAATCTGATTACATCTATCCATATAAATCAACTTAAAAACCTGACACATTGTAGTCAGTCAACCGTGGTTTATTGTCGAGGTGAATTTGTCCTGTTATTTTTTAATTACTGAGGAGCGTCTTTTTAAAAAAAAATTTCTGTTGATCCGCCGAGATCGCTTCTTTTCAAAAGTGTTCCGTTGACGTCTTAGTGTATATATTTCTGTCTGTCTTGTTATCAAATGTCGTTCATCGGAAACCTGCTCTCTCTGTATGATTTTCTGTTAGATATGTATATTTTTGTCTTCGTTATTTGATGTAAGTCATTTGATGCTAGTAGTTGATAGGTAGATAGATAGATGGGAGGCATTCAAATATATCGTCTGATTAGTTCAAACCTTTAATGAATATGTAGTTGACTAGAGAATAATCTTTAAATGACTACTGACATTCCATAGGTATTTACTTTGATCTTATTATAACACTATGATCACCATTCTATGATCATATTAACTCTCACGTCAGTAGTGTTAAACACAGCAAGGCATTTCATTGAAGTTGTATATTTATTTACAAGGCAGGCACCCTTAGGTATCATTTTTAAAGTCAGAAAGTCAATACACAAGTTTTCATTTGTCCTTACCATCGCCACTAAATCCGCGGTATTTCACATCCTTGTTTAAAACATATCTACAGCTTTATATATATATATATATCAGTTATTAAATAAAATAGATTATTGCCATTATTATTATTTGCATCAGTTTTGATAATTCAACCGCCATTTTATACCATGCTAAAGATGTATATTATGCTTCTAATGGTTATATATCATTAATAGAAGGATTAAGTGATCTATCTAATCAGTTCATTAACTGGTATTGTAGATAGAGTATAATTTCAAATGTATAATTTTATGATTCATTGAGATACGAAAACTGGTTAATTAAAGTTAGTTAGACGTCTAGCCTACTGTGTAATTTTCATCTTAGTCCCTCCATCCTGTCTTCATCGTTTATATGAAGAGGTAGTCGAGGGTTTTTTTGTCTCCTTAATTTCCCGCTTTATTATTTTACATCTCTTCATTTCACCGTAATATACTTTCCCTTATATTTATTTTACTGTCCTCATTATCCCCTTTGACGATAAATTATCTATTGATTTCTGATTTCATTATCACTTTATTTAAACATAGTCAGACGCTTTACGGTTTAGCACTGTTTTGAAATCCTACAAGCATACATATAAATTTCAAGTCGCTTAGATTGATTCACACTTTCTCCCCCTCTGTTGTGGTTGTTTCCTCCGTGTCGAGTGTTGTACTTTTGGATTATTCCACTGATGTTGTAGCGCTTAGAATAGTAGTGATATTGAAATTGTATAAGAGGCGCTTCTTAATAATCCTATAAAATTTCGTAAATTCAGCCATTTAAACCCTACCCCGTTACCATATGCATATATATATATATGTGTGTGTGTGTGTTGACTGAGCAATTTCCTAGCGCCGCATAACCCCCTTCTTCATGTTACATATATGAGCATAACTGTACAACTGCTTGAAAATGAAGTCGTAAAAAAAGAGTGTTATTTCTTCACTGATATAATAAAGTTATTTAAATTTCCCAACTACAAGTATTTTATTTTACATTTCAACATTTAGTACCTTATTCCTTTGTTTCTAATGTTTTGTCTTTTCCAGCCATTATTAATGCGGTATCATTCACTGTGTATGTTTATTCGAATAAATTTATCTAATATGGAATTAAATTCTGCCATAGACTGACCTTGTGCGTCGGTGGCACAGTGGTTAGGACGCTCGCCAGCCATGCACATGGTCCGGGGTTCAGTCCCCGGCCACCGATGAACTCCTTTACCTCGCTAAGCCAGAAATAATTCTGGTAAAGAGAAAAGGTTGGGCCAGGTGAGGCTAGCAACTCCATCCTGTAAAATAATAAACATTACTACAGAAACTTCAAGCCACTAGCTTGAGACCCTATGTTCCACTGGGAACGTGAAGGATAAAAAAATAGACTGATCAAGTTCTATACTTAAACTTATTATTTTTTGTTGTTGTCTCCCTCTCTTCCCATTATTACCTTCCTACCTACCCACCTACCTTACACCCTATGCAAGTAATACTTGATGTGATATCCTTTAGTTTGATGTTTGTTTTTACATGATCATCGATACCTACAAGTAGTAGTTGGTGTTGTTCACTGGAGTTGTCGTTTTTTTAAGAAAGAATTTTTTTAATCCGATTTTTAATAAGATTACAAGTTCCCAGACCGTAGGTGTTACGAACTTCTTGGAATAATTTGAGCTCTGAGTCAGATTGATTCATTATAAATTTAAATTATAAATTAAATCATTATAAATTATTTAAATTAATTAATCCCAGCGCGTTAAGAAAAAACATCCGAATAAATCTGCTGAAGAAGGCTGTGGCTTACACAGCGAAACGTTCAGAAAAATCTTGTCTTGATTTTCATAACACGCTGGAATTAATTTAAATTTATAATGAAAAGTATTCTCTGTTAGATATTTTAGCTATTGCTTGTAGATAGGGTAGTTGCCTGTAACGTCGTGACTGTATTTACAAAGTTGGTTGGCTTCACCCTTTGTTCTCTAAGTGTATGTGGGTTTGGTTGATATCGTATATATATGTGGGACCTGTTTGCCTCCGAGTTACCTAATTTAGCAGCAGCAGTAATAGTGGTAATGAGTCTCTTGCTCATCAGTTTGCCCCTACTCTCTTCATCTACTGAAGGTCGTCTGATAAATAGGATATATCACCATCCATTATACAGCATGCACAGCTCACCATCTCAATAGAGTATGTGTAAAGGCAAGGAGTCGTTGTTGTTGAGTGGTCACACTTCTTTTATATACTTGTTTCCCCCCCCCCTCCCAAAAATATATATCGTCTTACTTTTGGCGCAAAGAGACTCATCGTGTTGAAGTTTCTGTAGCAACTTTGTTTATAGGGTGGGGTTGCTAGCCTCACGCCTGAGAAAGGAATTGTTTCATTAAGATAAAGTTTAGAGAGAAGCGACCTTGTGGGTTGCTTCCCTTAAAATCAGGAAAACAAGAAATAAAACAATCAGGACAATACCAGCAAAGGGAAATAATTCACAGCAAGAAGGGCAACAAGCGACAACAATACAATACAACAACGTACAATACAGTTAAGCACAGTTAATTAAAATGATACCAAAACCATATACTCACTGACTTAGGCCAACTTGAACATATAAATCCAACAATATATTGTTGTGTACAGTTACAGATATGAGTTTATGTTGAAAATTCACAAAAATGCAAACAGTTAGTTATAGGTATCTGTCATAAGATTATATCCACAGATTCAGTGTTCGAAAGGTAAATAATTGTAATAATTTCCACAAACTCTTGGCATGAAATTCTACAGAAACAAGAGTTTTTATGAAAGTAGGTAAATGTAGCGTAGTAATCGAAAAGTGTGCGTGTAGCTTTAGTGTTTTCTTCTCATCTATGTTTTACTAATTTCTGAAAATGCTCGAATATATCAGTATAAATTGCAAGTCATAAGTTAAAAAACAGTTTTAGTGAATGTGTTTGCATATTCTGTGCTGGTAATAAACTCATTTCTATAAATAAAGTAAACTGTGTGAGATTTATAGATAATAATTATTTGCCCCCTGATTTCTGAGTGGAATGTAGGCCATCAGCTAGCTGCACATATCTCCATTCCAGCCAGGCATTTCTTCAATTAGATTCCAGGATTAATCACAAGCTTTCATTTCCTTTTCATCGGATGATGTGTTTCATGTGTGTCACCCTAGGACACCCACATCACACTCACTTTTCACTCAATAGCCTGAGTGGCATATTATGATATCATTTGTGAAGGTCCAATACATCTCTATTTGCTTCCGCATATATTTTTTTGGGCTGCCTACCATAATTCTGTGTCGCTTATCTTTTCTGAAGAAAAATCAATCTATGCGGATGGGAAGTTAGATCGATTGAGATGGTTAGGACACATGCCATTACTGTTACGCATGCCTGCCTAGCCATCTCCTTCCCAGATAATGGGGAATATTAGCTGACATAAATGTGTCAGGTTGGAAAAAAGCTAGCACATACTGGTCGACACCAAAACATACCTCCACTAGTCAATGAAGAAATCCATTACAATTAGATCAAGCCAACCAGTCAAGTAGGGAGGTACGTGTAGACTGTCTGACTGCCTGGTTGATTTCCTCAAGATGGTAAGAATCAATGGCGACTGGAGAGAATTATCGGTGATATGGCTAAAAATGAATGTTGGTCTAGATGCATTGACTCTGTGATTTGTCATACTCAATAAGATTCTATTGTTCTTCCACCTTATTACTATTCTTTTTCCCCCACTCACATTTCTGTTTATCTCTCTCTCTCTCTCTCTTGAATCTGTCTTTACTCTCTTCTGTTGCTTTGTGTGCTACATGGAGAGAGTATGGCAACTGGAAATGCTGAGCATCTGTGGAAAATTCTATGTTGAAACCAGTCAGTCAGTATCTTTTCTACCCACTTCTTACTCACAGTGTATCAAAGGAAGAGAGGCAGGTGTTCATAAAAAAAATTATGCTTTTATTGACGCGCAAAAAACTTTCTCAACCATACAGAAGAAACACTGAATTGAGTTGACATTCATTAGCTGCCTTAATAATTCTGATCTTTTGTTCCTTCTCTTTTGGCGTTCTGCTGCAAATCTCCATGATAATATATGTATGTATATTGTTAGCAGGCTGGCTGAATAATTTCTTTAAACTGTTTTTGTAGATAACACTTTTGACATTGTACTCTTTCTTGGTTTTTTTCAAGTTGTTTTTTATTTGTCTGTCTACAATCTATTGATGCTATACATCATTAGAACAGTAGTTAGTGATAGTGATGGCGCTTGACTAAACTTACTTCTAACTTGTAGTTAGTGGTAGCTTTCTGTAACCATGACACTTGATGATGAAGTGTATGTGTGTGTGTGTTTCTACCCATTTGCCTCTTTTACTAGTCCTCTGGTTTAAATAGATGAATGATTGAGTGAATGAGCATACGAATTCAATTGTATGAGATTTCAAACGGCTCACATTGGTAGCAGCCTCTTTTGTTACACAGATGTGTGTGTGCATGAAGGCATTATGGCGCTTTAGTAGCACTTCATTCCTTTGAAATACGTTGTTGTTGGTGTAACACAGATTTCATACCAAAGAAATCTTTTCCAACATGCGTGTATACCCATACATATCTGTTGGAGTGTTAGGGTGATTGATATTTGATGCACGAACTTGAATTCATGCAACTGACTTGTAGACCCAAGTCGAATTGTTGTTGTTGTTGACGACGACGATGATGATGAGACAGTTGGTAATTTTTTCTCCAAACTAGACAAAATAGGCACGGTGAATCAGAACTATGCATATTTCTTTCTTGATTTCTACTGTGATATTGTTGACTCTACTTGGTTGTTTGTCGGTGGCTATTATTATTATTTTCAAACTTGAATATGATTAGCAATTTTAACCTTATCAAATTTCTAACTTTGTGCCATTGAGTACCACGTAATTTACAACTTTCATTTTTTTTACTTGCTTCTAAAGCCACTTCTGAGTAATTATATCAATTATGTCACCTGTCCCCCTCCATATTACTCAATAGTAGACTACCATCTATTTTTGGTAAATATAAACACGACTGTACGGCAGCCTGTGAAGATGATTTCGTCGATAACGAAAATTTTCTCCGCTGAATGTCTCCATGAGATTTGTTTACTCACGTGTGTGCGTGTGTGCACAGTGGTTTCATGGAGGTAATATAAAATCCACCAGTTCCTTTTCTGTTTCCTTACACAATATTTTTCAAGCATGTGTTTTGTTACAAATATGTTGTCATGAAATATCACCAGTAAATACTCTGTCATAGAATTATCCTCTCTACCACAGTATACCGGCCATGTTCCGTCCTGATATCTTGAACTGAAATGTAAATATTTTCCTCTTTATCTGGGGGAGGGGAGGGCTGCTTAAATCAACTAGGTTGACCTAAATAAATTTCCATCCGGTGTAATGCCATTAATAAACTCACCTCCATTTCTTCTGATTCCTTTAATCATCATCACCTAACTGTGTGTTTTTGTGAACTGCTACATAAAATCGCATACAGTCCTAGTTTGTTGTAATTGTATTTATACAGCATTTCTCAACATAAATGAGGGAAAAATATCTTGGACATTTAGATATTGCTTCAAATGGGGGTGAGTGGGGTAGAACACAGTGTCCCATATGCAGATGTACTGCTGAATACCATTTTTTATATGAAGATCCTTTTACGCTATTTTGCGATTATTTAAATACACACAAAAAATTCTGTACTATGCGTTAGCATTTTGTTTAGAATGAAGCCGTTGTTATTATTGTGTTAGTTTTCTCGACTTCATTTGATTTTTTGCCCTAGTTCTCTATGCGTCGGTGGCACAGTGGTTAGGAGTCTCGCCGACCATGAACATGGTTCGGGGTTCGAGCCCCCGCGGACACACACCTGATATTTATGGTCGGCCTGCAAAATTTGGGCTACCGATATCACATGCTGAAAATCCCCTACTTGTACCGAAAATGCGGTGTGGAATCAGGCTGTAATCAAAGTAGAATATCACTATAAAATATTGTTATAAGAACGGGACTATGGTGTAGAGTATAACTCCAACATAGAATACATTGTATTTCATAGAACACGATTTACGACCCATAATCATATCAATAAAATTTTTCCATTGTAATTCAGTGAATCTAATTATCATTTTGAAGATAATAAATATCGATGGCTTCTTTGAAAGGGGGTTGGTGACTAGGAGTGGAATCAATCCACTCAAGCCCATTTCATCCTATATGGAACACATAAGCTCGGTGTGTATATACATATACATCTTCGATAAGTGTGCTGTAGGATGGATGAAATGCATTCACTGTCGACCAAATAATAAAACATGCTATAATCCGTTAGACATCATCGAAGTGTGTTCACACTAGGGTTGAGGGGGCTAATAACATTTCTGCGCAGTGCAATATAACGCAATCAACAGGAAATACAAAATTAAACACTTCTGTGTTGTTGTTTAGTTGTTTACTATTAAAGAGAGATTTTTCGATTACCCAAGTGTGCGCGTATGGTATGGTAAGTTATCGTTAGGTGACTGCTGGTATGCTGGTGAAGATCTTTGGTTGTCGTCTTCAGGTTTACCCAATCATGATAAATAACTCTCAAGTTTTGTAGCAACTATAGTCTTGTTGTTCCTTTTTGTTATTGCCTACATTGTATTTTCTGCTTCATTAATAAAGTCTGTTCAATTGACCAAGTTTTCTAAATACGAAAACAGTAACAACTGTGGCTCCCCCTCCTCCGAAAATAAGCCTTATTTGGTTATTACGTTAGTTCAGAGGGGAATTTTTTTATTTCGATGCTTCAGTAATAGTAGAATGTTTGCCAATCACATAAGGGATTCGAATGATGATGAACCCACCACCGTAAACCCTCGTTTAGTTGACTAGATTAGATCATAGTAAGCTTGGAAACTAAGGGAAGTTCGGATGTGAAACTAACAATTCCAACCCCAAAAGAAACAACACCAACATTCCTAAAACTCTATAGCTCTGATGACTCTGATGTCCATCCCCAATTTGGAATGAAAACAATGTTGTGGAAACTTAACAAGAAATGCTATTCCTCTGCCGTTTATTATTACATATACGTTATTTTCTCCTCTTAAATATTACTTCAAAGAACTACCATCGACCTGTGTATGTGTGTTTATTACCAAAAGCTTGAATTATTCATGTATCTATATAAATTTTTTCATATACAGACAGGTCCAGGTGTTACCGTTGTAGACGTTAATATATATAATTATATTATTATTATTATTATATATTATTATGAGATGCACTTAACTGTTATATGAGGGAATTGACTTCAAGCTTTATTTATTTTCCCAAGTATCTGTAATCCATCCAACGCATATTTGGATTTTTTCTGTTAATGTGAAGTCAATATCTCTATATTTCTTGATGTGGTTGTCCATTGAATCACTAGGTATCAAATTTTTCCCACGAACTTAAGACAGAATGACAGCATCCATGTAATTTAACTGTAAATCATTTAATTTAAATAATACTTATCCATGCCTATACAACTGGAATAAATATGTACCTTATTATATTATCCTTACTAACTATGCTTAGTAATCGTATGTATAAAACAATTAATCCCTTTTATAAATTTTGATAGCGTCATAGTCTCCGTCTTCTAATGATGCTATCAAAATCGTATGTGTAATTTATCGAATTGATGATGCCTATAAACTGGTGTCCCTCATGTACAAAAATGAGAATATATTATTATTATTATTACTAAGTATAGCAAGTTTTGATTGTATCGTATATTTCTTAAAAATAGATATTAAATAAGGCAGTTAGTTAGTTGTATTGGCCAACTTAAGATAGTTGTCGAACGAGATTGACACTTGTGAAGAACAGATCTGTTGCACATTTATTACACTTTATTACAAAAATCCTGTTAAGCGTGTTTATCCATCTATTTTGGATGATTTATTCCAACCAAGTTTATTTTGACATTAGCGGCGATGTACTTACTACACATTATACTTCTTTGGTTTAATTGTTCAACTTGTTGCTAAGTAAAATTTAGGATTCCAAATCCTACTCTAGCTTCCATCTGTTAGGTGTCAATACGGTGATACAAGTTTTAATTGAATTATTTAGAATTATTCCTATTTATTCCTAATTATACGCTTTTAAGCGTTTGATGATCAAGCCCCTAATCTGAACTTGAAAGGTAATTTAATTTTAATAAAATATCCATGTTAAGTTTTTCTCAGTTCTTTTTGGGGGGGGGATTCAAGCTACTAGCTTGAAGCCCTGTGTTTCACTGGGAACGTGAAGGAAACAAAAACGAGATTAAATTATTACTACTCTCTTAGGTTGCTACATACAGTCTCGGAGTAGTGCGTTAGAAACTAAGATTCAAAATGTAACGGGTAACTAAGAGAAATATATATTATGTTCTTTTTCCCGAGAAATTTCAACATAAATAGTTTGTTTCATTGATCTGTTGTGGGCTTTTTATGAACTTCAGTTCATATTTTTAATTGACAGTTGTTCCTTGATGGTTGTGCATATTTTTTAGAAATACGGATTTGTACATTCTACATTCCCCTCTATTTGTCCTATTTCATTAATTATTATTATTATTATATTTTTCTTCAATACTACTACTAGTATTTGCTTTATTTATTTATTTACTTCTTAATTAATTTCTTGTATTTCGATTGGTGATATTGGAATATGTAGACCTTAAAGCTTTGAATTTTTATTAATCGTGGTGGTGTTTTTCTTATGAAGCATGGAGTGCGCTAGCGTAAAGCTCAAGTTCCCCTCTTATCCTGGGCTTACTAGACGCGAGATTTAGGAGTACGTTTCAGCCTCGGGAATATATCGAACCCTTCAAGCCTCTTCATGTACCATTCTACCATGGTTTATTACTTGGAATTAACTCATTTTAATTTAACGTAGATCAAAAAGTATGTGCCAATTTGTATGTGTGATTCCGTTGTAATTATTTTATTAAATTACTGTGAATGTCTTTCAACCTCTTCGTGGGGTTTTTCTAATTACTAACTTTGCTTACAAAAGAATGACCTAATGTTCAGTTTTTTTGTTTTGTTTTAATGATCGATATAAATACCACTGCAATATTTGATTGCTTTTTCTTTTTTTTGGTGATGCGTAGAATAGTTTCCTAGAATGTATAAATATAAGGATAAAAATTAGGCACGGTAATAGATTATAATTCCATTATGGATAAAAATTTCATTTTGATATAGTCACACAGTGTTAGATTTCCTATATATAAACGAAGCGAGAAAGTTGTCTGAGTACCTTGGTATTATTATGAGCAGTAATGTAAATTGTACTCGAAATGTCATCAGTAAATATGGCTGTATACCACTGTATTATTATTGTTCCTTTTAATTCGTAGTGGAACATAGGGCTTCACCCACACGTCTCCATTGAGTTCAACTCTCCGTCGACGTTTTCACCTGGCTTCATGTCTGCCCACATGCTTCCATCTCCTCTTCACATCACCTCCATATCACCCCACCCTCGCACTCATGATCGACTCGCCGCTTCCCATTCGGGTTCCACTCAAGAGAGAGCCTGGCGTGTGATGTCACTCATTTGATGGTTTGTTCGCTCAGAGTATGACGAACCAATCCACTTCCATTTCTTCCTGCATATTTGTTGCACAATTGGTTCGCACATTGCCAGAGATCCCTCCCTGTTCCTGATCTTTTCTGGCCAGCCATATGATTCTAAGCGAAATATTGAGCGAAGACAGCTGTTGATGGTTTGTAGTTTGTTTGAGGTGCTCTTTATGACGCGCCAAGTCTCTGATCCGTATAGTGAGTAGCACTGACTTCCCATTGGAGCTAAAAATCCGAATCTTATTTTCCATGCTGGCTGTGCTGTTGATCTCCTCCACACAGACTTCGTGGGAGTAATGAAAGCTTCCCTTGCTTTCCCTATCCTCGCTGCTTTGATATCCTCGTTAGTTCCGCCTGTAGTGAAGTGTACGTTTATCAAAATAAAATTTTTATCCGTTATGGAAGGATGTATAGATGTTGGAAACGGGGTGTAAACTATAGGATTATTATTATTACTACTATTATTCCCATGATTATTCTCGCTCTGAACTATTTCCGGTATTATTTCACGTTTCTGATGTATCATTCTAAATTTTTTTTTAAATTGTTTTTGGCAATTTTAAATTCTATCCTGTCGAATTTCACATCACGTTACGTAACATTTGTTTTATTTGCCTACTAATCCTAAATTTTTTATGACTTTGCCGAGATCCATAAACTATGACATAATTACCACTTGATATTTAACTATGATTATAATCATAAACATTTTAATTACAGTTCATGCTTTTCTCATCTTAAGTATTCACACCTTTGTTTCAATTTCCTCACAGGCCACTTCTTGATAATAAGTACTTTGGAAAGAGTCTCTTCACTGAATCATTGACCAAAGCTATTTAATCTCACATCGACCGTCGGTGGTGGTTGCTCACCAACATACTCACTTAGTCAGGAATTCGATTTCTTCGACTAAATGCACTCCCAAAGTCTCGCTTAGTTGATGGATGGGTGGTAAATCCGCAAAGTTGGAAAGGTTGACTTTGTGAGACTGGCTAAGCTATCTCACCCCGAAAAGCTGAAAGGTCCATTTGTTCCATTTGTGAAAAACGGGGAGCAATGAAGGAAAAGTATTTCCATTGCGAAGGGGTTTTGTTTGTTTGTTTGTGTGTGTGTGTGCGTGTGTGTGTGTACGAGTGAGACATGCATTGAGTGATATTAGTTTACGTTGACAATGCTTGTAAGAAGTATTAATTGAAAGATTCCACGTAGAGAGGATCTTTCATTAGTCATGGACGAATTAGAATAACACCAGTATAATGAGTAACGACTATACCACGTAGCATAATAGTTACTACTACTACTACTTATACGAAGCGATAGTTACGATGTTATAAGAGCGGAGAATAACAGAATCAGTAATCATTTTTTTTAAATTACAGCTTGATTCCACACTGTATTTTTGGTACATGTATGGAATTTTCAGCATGGATATCGGTAGCCCAAATTTTGCCGGCCGACCATAAATATCAGGTGTGCGTCGTCGGCAGGGGATCGAACCTCGAACCATGTGCATGGTCAGCGAGACTCCTAACCACTGTGCCACCGATATACCATCATTTAGGGATACATTCAATTTAAGTACTGAAAAGCATATTACTTTACTTGCGACAGGCTTTTTTAAAGATAAGATAATAATAGCTTTATTTCAAAACAGTACTTGTGATACAGAATGGAATTCTCACCATTTCACTACATACAGTATTGCATCCAGTTTGTACATTAACTGTAAATAAAGTTCTACATAGATTAAGGGTAATCTCAGTTAGTTTTGACAACAACATATTAGCACGTCGGTCGGTAGCAAAGCCAAAATTAAACAGTGTTAGAAGGTGTTAGAAAAGTAGGTTCTAGCATATTTACTGGCGTAAACAGAAGAAAGAAACAAAGCTGCACATAACAGAGAAAAAGAGATAGAGAGAAAAGGAAAAGAAAGAAAGAAAACGTACCTATAAATGTTATGAGTTGGAAAGACGAGATCCAGTTGTTCTACTGATTATTTAATAAGTTATAGGTATCACGCCTAATACTTTCTTTATAGCACAGAACACGAACGAGCCAAGTAGATAGGGTATGGTTGAGTTTTTGTACTTACTGGTGAGAGCATATAGTTTTCTATATAGGCTTCTGGTTCTGTCTGATGAGATATATACATGGGGAGAGTTGTGAATGAATGAAGAGGGTGGTGTGAGTTAGATAGAAGGGATGTAGCCTATTTTTCACATGAGTCCAAGTGCCTGTAGACCAGAATATTAACCAGCTGGTTAAGTGGCACCCTGTGGCTTACCCTGCTGACAACCTTTAACATCCTGCGTAATAAGGTATAGTCTTTCTTCAGTAGCCAGCCCTGGAAAAACTAAGGGGGAACAATAGAGAATAATAGGCAGGATGCAAGAGTTAACGAATCGTAAGAGTAAGAGTTAGGTTGGGTTATTCCATAATGTCTGAACTTCTTGTTGTAGAAGGTGAGACGGAATATTTTCTTGGAAATCATGAAGATATGAGACGACCAGGAAAGATCATCAGATAGAATGACGCCAAGATATTTAATCTCCGACTTGGTCTCTATATCAGTGCCATCAATGTTGCACACCTCGTGAGTGCTAACCAGTTTTTTCTTCATATGCCACTGACTGTTAGCTACACTTTTCGTTTAAGAAAGCTTGGAATACACTACTACTCAGCTGACTAGATTCAATTAGGTGGAGTATAAGGGATTCGAACCCATAACTGAGAGTTGAGTGCGTCTAAACCGATGGTAGGCCCCAAAGCACTATTGTCTCAAGAGTTATGTTCATATAATATGTATGCCTGTATAAAAAATCAATTTTTCTCCCTTAGATAAATTATTTATTTTATTTATCTTTATTTATTTATTTCTTTAATAGGGTTAACTCTCTGCATAAAGGATCTAATGATTCACACCATCATCATCAGCATCATCATCATAATTCGCTGCCTAACAATGAACAACTAGGCAGAGGTCCATTGATATTTAAACGTAGTACCAGCAATAATACCAATAGTAATAATAATAATTCCTCAAATCTTACATCGAATGTTCAAATGTTCAATCAAGTATTTCGTCCAGTACAAAGTTCAACATTAACAACAACAACAACACGTATACCACCACCAACATCATCAACACCAACAACAAATACATATCGTGGTTTAAAAATTAGTGATTTACCACCAGCGAGTAAGCTATCTGATGCTCAATTAAGACAAAGTTTATTTACGGAATTTCGACGTTGTGGTCGTATTCAGTCGATTGTATCACCGCCACCTTCGACAACAACATCAGCAACTAGAATAGCTATTGTAACATTTCGACGTCCAGAAGAAGCTGAATGTGCTTATCAAGCAATTCAAGGCGGAGCTAAAATATTATTCTCTACTCCTGTTACTGTTGAATTACATCCAGGTACAAATGGTAAGTTACTTCACCATCCACCCAACCACCCTCCTACTTGTTTTTTCCCTGTGTATTATTATAATAAGCATTCTACAGTCTATACCTCCTCCTATGTTAAGTGGTATAATGAGACGATAGCTATTGTGGTTAGGTGTAGCGTGTTGTTAGGTAAGGAGGAGCTGTATCGATTGTGATGTCGCTAGCATAAGAGTATTTACGCATATTAAACCATCACCCTTTCTCGTCAAGCAATGTAAACTGACATCTAATTAAGTTGAAAAAAAAGTTGGAAGTAGTGGTCAAACTAAAACATATCATCATCAGTCCATGAAGGTGTTGACAGTTGGTATCATTCGGCCACGTTAGTTAGCCAAATCTAAATTCTTGGACTATTGGCTCTTTGAGCGTCAGTCATGTAGAGGGGAGCTGTAGATTGTCTAATTTAGGAGGCCCTAGAGCTTCCAAAAACCAGTGACTTGAGACTGTGGTTGTAACAGTATAGTTCAATATCATTTTCAATATCTTAGGTGCATTCACTCTTTATGAACTCCAAGACCCACTAGTTCCGTTATTCCACTTGACAGTGAATCGTGTGATTGACTGTCAACCTAATCTCGGTAGATGTAGTGGGGGATTCTTATCCTCGATCCGATGTTCAAAAGTAGAATGTCGAATCTGATGAGTCCATAAAGTCGTAGATGTGTGTCGGTGGTGGTCCAACGAGGCAAGAATACTCGCCAACCACGCGTGTGTGGTTTGTGGTCCGATTCCTTGCCGATATATGCCTACTACACCTCTACTAATTTGAAGTGAACCCGGTAAGGAGGGAAGCTTAGGCGTAAGCCTAGGCAACCTCACTCTATAGAAACAGCACAAGATGCTATGGAAAGTTCGAAAATTAGGCCTGAAACCCCATGAGCCTGTAGCTACCGTGATTGGAACTGCTCAGGAGACGGAGTTGTGCGTGTGTGTGTGTGTGTGCGATGGTCATTCGCCTGCATTTATCTTCATTTCTTATATGCATATGTCCGAACCAAGTTCACTTTTAACAGTTTGAAAAAATTTGGACATTGGACATATGTGGAATATGCGTGATATATTCATTATAATAAAAGTTTTTACTAAAGTCGTCTCTCGCTATTCGATGCTTGTCAATCATAATATCACATGTCTGAGTTTAGTATCTGGAATATAAAACTCTACTGTGTAGTGTGTTTCTAGTGTTGTTTAGTTATTATGTGATATCAACACACACACACACACACACACAGCGGCATTTCTCCACTTATACATATTACTGCGTGAACATATGATCAAAGTATAGCTTTACAATGTTTACACAGATAGACTGAAGTATATTGATTGATTTATGTTTGTTGTAACGGTGGCAGTTGATTTAAATTGACTCACACAGTAGTAATTCGATTGTTTATTCGTTTGTTCTCTTTCTGTCTATACGATTTCACATGGTAAAAATCTATTTTGAAAAAGAACGAATTAAGATTTCAGCTTTAAGCTGCTGTGAACTCCTTTGTGGGGATGAATAAGTAGTGTTAAGAGGAGTTGAATGTGTGTAGATCATTTCATTTATTATATCTGGGCACTGGTATCAGTTAGAGTTAGTTTTGTTGCAGTGCAGTGCAGGGTTGATCACGATTTGATATATAAGTAGGTTAGAGAACCATTGAAAACCACTTACTAGGCGGTGGTCACGCTATAGTCACTACTTGGTAGAGGTTAGAATTCATTGAATCGTGTCCCAGTGGATTAGAAATGGTCTGCTACGAACGAACTTGCTTTGTAACCGGTAAGGTCGCCTGGGTTAGAACTCTGATGACGATGAGTCCCAAACTAGGACGAAACGGCTGTCCAGTACTCTAGTGCTGGTTTTCAGTGATTCTCTAATTGGTGATTGGTATTCGTCAACTCATATCATGTGTCTCCCACAGGCATGATATATCCATGTTTTTCCCTTCACGTCCCCAGTGGAACATAGGGGACTCTCAAGCTAGTGGCTTGAAGTTTCTGTAGCAGTGGTGTTTATTTTTACAGGATGGAGTTGCTAGCCTCACCCTGGCCCAACCTTTCCTCTTTACCAGCCTTACTTCTGGCTTAGCGAGATAAAGGAGTGAGTCAGTGGCCGGGGATCGAATCCCGGACCATGTGCATGGTCGGCGAACGTCCTAACCGCTGTGCCACCGACGCACCCATGATATACCCAGCTATCCATCAAAAGGTACGTGTAATTCATAGAGGGAGGGGGGTTGCTACTCTCTATTTCTCTGCTGTCTTGTCATATGAAGAACTTAGTAATGAATAATGTGTCAGTGTAATGTAAGGTAAGGTAACGGGAGTATGAAATCGATCGATAGGGGGTTGTGTGGAAAGCTTAATCAATTTTGGTGGACACGGTGCAGAGTAATACATACGTTGACATACAATGTTAACTGAATTCGGATTATGTTGGAAAAGAATTCAGACCGGAGCATTGAACTAAATCCGTGAAGTTCATTGACTACTGACTGGTCTAGGCTTTAAGGCCTTTGGGATTATATTTAAAAAAATCAATAGGTGGTGGGGTGGCTGTGATGTGGTTCAAAGTCGTTCAAAATGGTGCATCTTTAGCAAGTGCTTGTATATATGGTTGAGAAACTTAGAATACACCCTACTGTGATAAGGGCATTTCCAACAGATGGCTGAGGACTTTCACATCTCACCTATCGTCAATCGTTCAGTGCTGAAGATCAGATCATGGTGAGTCAGAAAGTTTAGGCAACATGGAACTCTGACAGATAGGGAGAGAGAGAGTTGACTAACAAATACGCAGAAAGAAATCAAGATGGATATGGACATACGCATTGTGAAGCGGAACCTTTAAATGACATCACACATCAATCGGGTCGTCGAGTGGAACCTGAATAGAGGAAGTGTCGAGTTGGGAGGTGGTTGGGGATATGTCCGAGAGTGAATGTTCGAATTCAATCTGCACCGGAAATAGGACTAGACACATTACACACACTAGTTAATTACTGACTAGTGTCCAATCAAAAATATCCAATACCATCCATTCTACAGAAAAACAATTGCGAGCCAGACCGAATAGCTCCGCAGTGGTAACGTCTCTGACTGCAGCACTCACTGTGTGTCGCGGGTTCGAGTGTCAGAAGGCGGGGCATGAGTTATTCCTTCGAGGTGGTTGTAGATATACGCGTTTTTCTGACTGGTGTGAGTGCCAGCTAGCACGAAACCCCTAGGTCAAGCAATACTTCCTTCTGATTTTTACTGCAACCACCTAATACCAATATTTCACAGTACATCGCGATGGCAAGCCACCTAGCGGCATGGTGGCCCTACATTGTAAACTTGGCTGACTGATAGAATTCAGTCTGTGCCGAAAATAGGACTAGATACATTACACTAATAATAATAATAATTTGCTTTATTCCAAAACAGTACTTGTGATACAGAATGGAATTCTCAGCATTTCACTACAATATTGCGCATCCAATTAGTACATTAACAATAAATAAAGTTCTGCATAGATTAAGGGTAGTCTCAGTTCGTTTCAACAACAACGTATTAGCATATCGGTAGCAAAGCCAAAATTGGACAGAGTGTTTGAAGGTGTTAGAAAAATAGATACTACCATAGTTACTGGCGCAAGCGGTGTGAAAGGACAAAGAAGAATGTTTTAAGTAGAGTTTGTAAGGAAGAAAGAAACAAAGCAGCACATAACAGAAAAAGTGACAGAGAAAAGGAAAAGAGAGAAAGAAAACGTTGTTCCTATAAATGATATGAGTTGGAAAGACGAGGTCCAGTTGTTCTACTGACTATTTAATAAGTCATAGGTATCATGCCTAATGCTTTCTTTATCGCACAGAACACGAGCTAGGGTATGGTTGAGTTTTTGTACTTACTGGTGAGAGCATATAGTTTTCTATATAGGCTTCTGGTTTTGCCTGATGAGATAGATACAAGGGGAGAGTTTTATTTTTTATTTTCGATTGCATAGCTTGATTACCCACCGTATTTTTGGTACAAGTATGGAATTTTCAGCATGTGATATCAGTAGCCCAAATTTTGCATGCTGACTATAGATATCAGGTGTGCGTCGTCGACAGGGGATCGAACCTCGGACCATGTGGATGATCGGCGAGATTCCTAACCACTGTGCCACCGACCCACATGATGGCGGTGTGAGTTAGATAAAATGGATTTAGCCCATTTTTCACATGAGTCCAAGTGCTTGTCGACCAGAACGTGAACACTAGTTTTATCTGAGTCTCTTTGTGTTTCTCTCTGTGTATGTTTCAAGTGAACTGAACACCTGTTTTATCCATTTTTTAAAATACTTTTTTAGGCACTGATGAGATATCCGTTAAACGTTCTTCAGCAGCGTCAAGCACACCTTTGGGAGTAAATATCAAAATGAATGATAATAATCATCACTTAACAGTTCATTCATCCTTGTCATCATCAACACAGAATAATAAAACACTGAATTCTACTCATTCAACAAGTGAAGATCAACAACAACAACTCATGCTGAATAAATCCCCGACAAGAACTCTACATGTTGCTGGTCTTACAGTCGGACCAACTGGTCCAGTAACCTCTGAACAATTGACTACAGCATTTCGTAAATTTGGTGATATAATAGTGAGTTTCTTAATTTTTTTTTTATTGTTGCTGCCGTTTTCATATACCTGCCTACATTGCTTTTACTTTGCGAGAAGGACATAGGGGGATGCTTTTAAGAGTTTGTTTTTGTATGGACTACTTAATTTATTTTAAATTTGGTCATGGATTGATATCAGTTAGAGAACCATTGATAATCACCACTGGAGTACTTACTGGACAGTCAGCTATTTCTTCTTAGTTTGTGACTAATCATCGGTACGCCGCGACCCCCACCGAATGATGTTGTCTAGAGTTCTAGTGAGACGTCGTTACCACCAGTGTGTGTGTGTGTATGTGTGTGGGGGGGGGTCTATCCAGTAGTCGGTTGTGAAGACAAATACTCGCTATCGATGACATTCATTGCTTAGTGCCAATCACGCTAAATGCATCACCAATTGGCAGAAGTTGTAATTCATTAGCTAGTCATTGAGTTGGATCCCAGTGATAGTTGAATAGTCTACAATCTCACCTTATAACCGGAGGGATTACTATTATTCATTATTATTTCCTTTAATTCCTAGACGAATACAGGGCTTCAACCAAACTTCTCCATTGCGTTCGTTTCTCTGCTAAGGTTTTCACCTCTTCCAAGTTACCCTTGCAGTGACGACAAACTCACTACTGCCCTTTCGGGTTCCACTCGAGCAATGGCTTGTCTAGTGATCTCACTTGATGGTTTCCTCAGGGTATGGCCAGCCAATCCACCTCCATTTCCTCCTCCTTATTTGTTTCACAATCGGTTCCTGCTGGGTTGGTTCGATCTCAGAGATCCCTGTTTTTGATCTTTTCTGGCCAGCCATTTGATGTTGAGTGGAGTATTGAGCGAAGCCAGCTGTTGATGAAGGTCTGTAGTTTGTTTGAGGTGCCTCTAATGATGCGCCAAGTCTCTGATCCGTACAGTGAGTAGCACTGACTTCACATTGCAGTTGAAAATCCGGATCTCATTTTCATTTTCATGCTGAGTGCTGAGTGTTGACCTCCACACAGACTTGAGAGTAATGGAAGCTTCCCTTGCTTTCCCTGTCCCTCGCTGATCACACAATTGGTTGGGAGACAGTAAACGTATTAAAAAGCAAATATAATCAGTTGAAGGGAGAGGTGAATCATTGAATCTTTGTCCATTGGATCAACCCCTAACACTTGCAAATAGCAACGACACCTCGTACCCTATCCCTGATATATGGGGGAGAGTATAAACTGTGTTCGAAATATGTTATCCAATTATTAATACTACTATTATATTACTCATTGTATACTATATCGAATAAAATTATGTAATATATACTGGAGTTGTATTCTGTATTATCTTTCTTTTTTAACTATTTGTTTTTCTCTCAACCTATTTATATTCGCTATTTAGAATGTACAACTCAAACCAAGTTCACATTCAGCTCTTATACAATTTGCTGAAATGCGTGGTCCAATACGTGCAATGAATGCACATGCACGTGAACCTTTACGTTTAGGCGGTCGTCCACTTTCACTTGCCTATACACCAAGTACACCAACAACATGTTTATGGGTATCAGATTTACCAGCATCATTGGCGGGTTTATCACATGATGAATTATTACATACCCTATCACAAACAGCTCCTGTTCAAGAGGTAAGTATATAGATTTCATATAAACTTCATACTACTATGAGATGATTTGATATTATTAATTTTTGCGAGGTCTGGAATACCTTCGTGTCTGGATGCCCAGACCAAAGTAGGTGGTGGTTGCCTTAAGGAGGAGGCGGAGCTACTCTCGAACTTTTAACTTGAAGTCTAATCCACAAGTCAGTAGACCCAAAAGTGTACTCATAGAGTTGACTGTGGCCACCAAAACACAAGTTCATACATGCATCATTCGATAGTTTCGCATATACCAGTTTACGCCGTCTCTGGCTTAGTAGATGTGATATCCGGTCGGCTATCGACCAAAGGGCGTGTGTGCTGCTCAGAAGTCCGATCCGTCCTTCTTCATGGCTGACTGTGAGACCTGGCCATTGAGAGTGGAAGACATGAAAAGACTAGCTAGCTGTCTTTGATCATAGGTGCCTGCCTGCGTTCTATCTCCCTACCGTGTAAAGTGGCATAACAAGGTGAGTGAGCAATATTGAGGTTAAGCTTCGGTCGAGTTCTAGGTAAGGAGGGGAAATCAATCAACGAGGTTGTGAAGTTACATCAACTGAGATGGTTAGGACATGTGTTACGCATACCTGTCTAGTCATCTCCTTCCTCGACAGGGAATGTTAGCTGACATAGGGTCAGGATGGAAAAGAGCCAGTGGTGGTCAGACCAAAACATGGCTTCATCAGTCAATGATATCCACGACAGTTAGTTTAAGCCAGCCACGTAGGAAAGTGTAGACTTCCTGACTGGTTGGGGTCCTCGGGACGGTAAACACCAATGGTTGGAAACAATTGGTGACATGGCTCCAAGTCGTTCTCAATGGCTGGTGCAGATGCATCCACTCCCTGTAACTTATGATTTCCGATGAAAGTATATTTGCTGTTCTTCGTTATTACTATTCCTTTGTCTCACACCTCTGTTTACTGTCTGTATTATGCATTTCTTGTACTTTCTTCTGTTGGCTTGTGTACTACATATGGGGATTGTCGCGACTTGAACTGTTGCACATCGGTGGAAAGTTCTATGTCGTAAACGGACAGACAGATCATTTGATACATTCTGATTCTGGAATCAGAGTCTTACATCTCTCCTATGTAGGACTAGTCTGGTTGGCATTTGTCCTTTCATTTCTGTGAGGAATACTCGCATCCACCACTTGATGAAGAGGCATGAAATAGAACTTACCTTGTACACTGGAGGGCTATGAACACATAACCGCGGGAAAGCATTCATTTCGAGGAGAGGATGACTCTGAAGTCCACTATCCACTCTCGCCTGCTTGTGTACACCAAGTCGTTTATTGTGTGCGCGGGGGGTGTGTGGCGGGTATACTATGTACAATATACTTGAAATGATAATAATAGTAATAGTAATAGTCTGTTAATTACGTGCATCTCATTTTCACCTCTAATGTTCTGGTAAACTGAACTGTATATTGTGAATTTCGACAGCAAAAGATGTATAAAAGGAAATCGTTATCGCAAACATTTTTCGTTTACAGTTAAGCTGTCTGACGTCTTTTGTTTTGCATTTTGTTGTTTATGGTTGGATGTGAACAACACCATCACTACAATCTTGTTTGTTAGTCCGAATCACCGTCATAATAATAGTAATAACAATAAGAGGGGCATAATGTGTGAACATTTCACTTAACGGGGTTGTTCTTAGTATGTTGCTGCGTTCTCTGAGTGTGTGTGCACGCATGTGTGTGCATATGTTTGTATCATATGCCCTGTACTGGCGGCAACACCACCAACCACCAAAAACACACGGCGATGTTTCACTATGCGTGCTACTGCAGTTAGTAGTGCTGTATATAATTCACACAATTCTTGTAAAATGCCATTCGGTGGTGGTTTGTATAGGTGTATTTGTGTGTCTGCGTGTGTGCGTGTGTAGGTGTAGGTGTGCCAGAACCAGAGGAAAACAGCTGTATTCATCTATCTATTTCCTCCCTTCTCTCTCTCTCTCTATCGTCATATGATCGTTTTTTTCCTGATGCGTCGTGCACCCATCATCACACCAGTTGTGAATCTTACATGCTGTTGAATACTCCTACTACCACTACTAGGCAGTAGTGTGAACAAAATTAATTCTACTTCTGCTTTTATGCACAAATATTGCCTTAGACAGACACTTGACATTTTTGTCGTGAAACGTACTTTTCATCTTTCTTCTTCTTGGCCTCCTCCTCCTCCATTGTTGTTATTGCTGTATTCTTCACAATTTTCACTCGATTCTGATCCCTCCCTCCCTCCCGTGTATGATGTGTTGTTGCTGCTGCTGCCACCTCTCTCTCTCCCATCCACTCTGAAATTCCTTTCTGAATATCTTTCATTGTGTGTTGCACTACTACTCCTGCTGTGTAAGTGTGCGTGCGTGCGTGTGTGCCCTCAGGTGTGCTGTTGTTGTTATGCCTACTGTCTGGTTTTTTTTAATAATTGTTTATACCAATCTTTCTATCTTTTCTTCTCTTTTTTTTTCATGTCGTTTTGCACAGTGTTCCTCCTCTTCTTCTTCATCGTCATCATTTTTCATCGCATAGAAATTTTATTTTGTGTGAACAGCGAGACAGAGAGAGAGAGAGATGGGCAGAAGTAGTCTGATTGTGTATTGTAAAATAAATTACATTTCATCACATTGTGCTGTCGTTATCACTTTTGCACACTCCACTAACCACAATCAACTGACTGACTAGCTACCATGAGAGAGTGTGTGTGTATATATACGATACTGCGTTGCCTTTCCTCTGTTTTCTTCATTCCATAGGCACAAGGATATATGTATAAATAGGTATTTATGTGTGTAGATTTGATTGTAGAAACTGACAGAACATTTTCCCTTGAAAACTGCTATTTATCCTGTGCAGTAGTAGTAGTAGTAGTAGGGGTTCTGTGACTCACTCGCTTTTGTATTGATTGACCTTCAGTGTGTATGTGTGTGTTTCTGTGTGTGTGTGTGAACTTCGATCTCTAAAGCCTAGGGTTAAAGTGTTTGAAATGATGACTAAGCTCTAGCGGTAACCATGGTCATTTCGTCCTGTTTAGGACTTCTTGTCGTCGTCGGCTAGATGTAATTGCAACCCCATTTCGCCCCTTCCCTCTCCACACCGATAAGTGATGAGTATCGACGGGGAGGGGTTGCGTGTTAGAAGGAGGTTAACATGCAAATTAACTTCAATGAATGTTATGTCCTACGTCGTTCTTTTTGTTGTTGTTGTTGCTGTACGTATCATGGAGAGTGTTCTATAATGTGATATAGAAACTGTGTAAGATCACTTTTAGGTCCTCTTGCATTAGCTTATTGACTGACTGACCTGCTGGTTTCAACATAGAACTTTATTGCATATGATAAATCACAAAGAGTGACTGCATCTTTATCAGTTATTGACAGCAAGGATTTCGACCTATATCACCGTTAATCCTCTCCAGCCTTCATTGGTTCTTACCATCCTGAGGACTCCGACCAGTCAGACATTCAGTCTCCACCTGCCTCCCCACGTGGCTGGCTGGTTGGCTTAAGCTAACTGTTATGTATTTGTTCTTTGATTGATGAAGTCATGTTTTGGTGTTGACCAGTATGTGCTAGCTCTTTTCCAACCTCATCGATCCCATGTCAGTTAATATTGCCCGTTGTCGAGGAAGGAGATGGTTAGGGACGCGTAGTACGTATGCCCTAATAATCTCAATCGATGAAGCTGCTTCCCAGCCTCGTCGATTGATTTCCCCTGCTTCCTTACGTAGCACTCGACCGAAGCCTAATCTCCATATTTCTCACGCTATTATACCACTGCCTAACAAGGGAGATAGAACGCATGCACCTATGATCGAGACGGCTAGCCAGCTTCTTCATATCTTCCAGTTTCAATGGTCATGTCTCGCTCACAGCCTTAAAGGAGGACGGAGGTAACTACTGAGCATATGGTTGACAATCGACCAGATATCTACGCCAGAGATGACGTAAGTTGGCTGATAAATGCCAAACGAGCATTCTGTATCCGTGCTGAGATTTTGTCAGCCCATTATATAGCCTGACATTTGAAATGTTGTCTGTTTATGATATTTGGATGTCTGGAGTCTCAATGCAAAGACTATCGACTAAAAATCCTATTCAACTAAAGCGTGTGAGAGTAAATCCGGACTGATATATATTCCAAAGGCAGACAGAATAAAATGCACATCTTCAATTTCGCTGCACTGACTTATGGAATGAATGACTGTGTTTTCAATACAAAGGACTTTGCTAACAAAACATTGCTACACCATAATACATAAAGGCGGAGAAAGAAATTTGAAGGAACTTTGGTGACTTCCATAGAAGTTCCATGGAGGTGAAGTGAATTCATCTGTGTCATTGAGAATTGATTTTTAGTCATATATATGTCACCAATAGTCTCCAGGCCTTAGATCTTACCGATTCGGGAACTCCAACCATATCATCAACACCTCTTTACCTGTCTGATTGAGACAGAACAGTCGAGGACTTCATGAACTGATGACACATTTTCATTTGAACATCTAATTTCATATCACCTTCCCTCATACTCCTATTCAGCTATACAGGACTCAACTACATCGACTCTTAGCTTCAAAAAGATTGCGAGTAAAGTGGTTGGTGGTTGAACATGTCGACCACTTCATCACTTATTTTCGAAGTTATATCAGCCCCCAATGAACTAATTACTGATGAAATCTCAGTATGGATACAAAAGACTCGTGTGACAATTGCTAACTTACATCATTTCTGGCATAGAAGTGATGTTCGGTTATCGATCAAAAGAACATGTGTGCTGCGCACCAGTTTACTGTATCCCTCCGTCATGAGGCTGTGAGACATGATCCTTGAAAGTAGAAGACATGAAGCGGCTAGGTGTGTTTTTCATCATATGTGTCTACGTTTTAAAAAATCAAAACAAGTGATTCAGCGAAGAGACTCTTTTCAACGAATTTATCATCAAGCTGTACAGTCGTATATATATGGTTTATCAGAAGTTATATCCGGTGAGGGAATTGAATCTTAGGTGTGAATGCACAAAATAATAATAATAATAATCATATGAAGTTCAATTAAAACTAAAATGTTTGTGATTATAATCGTAGTTAAATGTCAAGTGGCAAAGCAGATTAATGTCATATATAGAATAATTCATAGGAGGGATAGAACTTGAAAAAGGATGTGCAATTATAGGATTAGTAGGCAAATCGAATAAAACAAAAACGTTACGTAATATTGTGTGAAATTTAATAGCATAGAATTTATCGTTGTAAAAAAGAATTGATTTAAAATGACAAGTGGAACAAGTGAAATAATACCGGGGACAGTTCAAAGTGAGAATAGTAATAATAACAATTGACTTAATAAGGAAGAGTATACAAATTGAATAGACAAAATGAAAAATGAAAAATTGGTAGAGCTAAAATATGATTGGGGATTATCATATTTTAGCATAGAGGGATTAAGACCATGAAAGTTGGAGGGGTTGAACGAACTTTTTCTGTACACAGAGATCTGGCTTTTCTGTTTCGATAGCCAAAGCTTCAGCAATACAGATGAGTCGGGTACGTAGGGATTTAGGTAAATTGCTCTTTGCCTTGTAGATGACTTTAAAGGCGGAGGCTATAGAGATAGGGTGATCATTTTCGACCAGATGTTCTATGATCGCGCTTCTTATTGCTCCACTTCCACCTTTTCGTAGCCATGCAGGATAATGTTCTTGCACCCTCTTGGACAAAACTCGAGTCGAACGACCGATATACCTAGCTCCACAAGAGCAGGTGAATTGATAAACGCACATAGAGTTGGTCAACATTGGGATCTTGTCCTTCAGGTTATTGAACAATAATGGTCGGCTAGTAAAAGCTATTCTCAGGGAGGCAGCAGGGAATGTTCTTTTCAGGGACTGTGATATCCTTCGTTTCATGATATCGGAAGCTAAGTCCCCTTTGAATTCTAAGCTCATGTAAAGTATTTTCTTGGGAGCGGTTGATAAGTCACGTTTTGTAGGCTTTGAATGTATATTCTTATCTATAAAACGTGGTGGAAATCCATTTTCCATTAGGATTTTCCTCAAAGTGTATATCTCATCTTCCACAGTATCAGTGCTACAAATGCGCCGAATACGAGTGGCAAGCGACCGGACCAGGTTTCGTTTTCGACCAATAGGTACCCAGCTATAGAAATTTGTCAGTTGACCATTCCATAACAGCCTACGATAAATCGATCTCTTCAGAGTTCCATCGGTCCTTCTTGATAAGTTCACATCGAGGAAATGAATGCTAGACTCGTTCTCCATTTCGAGTGTGAATTTTATCGCAGGATGGCACTCATTAAATACATTTAATATATTATTCAGGTTACAATCAATATTACAAATAATAAAGGTGTCATCTACATACCTTTTATATATTTGAAAGCTTTGGATCATAGGCTTCAGGGAACCATTTTCTAGACTGGACATAAAAACGTCTGCAAGGAGAGGACCCAAGGGAGAACCCATCGCAATACCATCCTTCTGCCTGTAGATTGTTTCATTGAAAGTAAACTGTACATTCAATGTACATCTCAAAAGTAGTTCTTTAAGATCTGTAGTAGGTATCCCTATGTTCAATTTGTTGTCTTCAATATATTTGCATATAAAACATATGGTCTCTGTCAGTGGAACGTTCGTAAATAAGGATTCTACATCCAAAGACAACATTTGTTTATTCGACGCATTTATATCCTGTATACATTCAACAAATTGGAAGGTGTCCCGAAGGGAATGATTAGATAGTTGCCCCCTGACTGGTTCGAGGATTTCAGCTAACCACCCAGCTACTGGATGATAGGGCGATCCAGACATATCCAAGATAGGGCGAAGTGGAACTCCAGCTTTGTGTATTTTCGGTAGACCATACAGTCTTGGTATTAGAGATCCTGTTGGTCTGATCTTTTCGTATAATTCTTCACGAATGAGATGATTGTTCTTCATTCTCTTTAAAGTATCGGTAAGTTGTTTCTCAATTAATTCCGTCTTGTTTTTCTCGTTCGGTTTCGAGAATTTACTGCTGTCTGAAAGTAGACATGACATTTTATCGATATAATCTTTGCGATCCATAATAACAACACCTGTACCCTTGTCAGGGCGTGTTAATAGTATATCGCTGTTATGCGTCAAAAGTTTAAGTTCTTCTTTGTGCTGTTTAGTAAGAAGACTTTGCATTTTTGGTCTAGCATTAAGGTATTGATTGCAGGAGTCCGTAATGGTAGATTTGAAGCATTGGAAATCCTGGTCTGACGATGGTGTGAGATCATAGGTTTGACTGAGTAAATTCTCAAACTGGACATGAGTATGTAGCTTGTTGATATTGAGATTAACATCGCAAAACTTCGAGCCCATAGACAAGGCTTCCATTTGTAATTTCGATAAAGATATAGAGGAGTGGTTGAACACGTATCTCTCAGAATTCTCAGGAAATTTTCGAAGACGTTCGATAGGTTTTAGGCTATTGGATAGCTTTGAATTAAAAGACATAGTTTGTTTGTTGGTGACCACATTGACATAATCATTAAACGTCTGACGTTCATCAACCGATAAGTCATATAGAGCAGAAGATCTTTGTGATATATTCCTTTCTAGCTCAGGGATACGTGAACTGATAGAATCAATGTGATTTAATGCGTGTCTCTTGAGAGATTTTGCATTAGGATATATGTGATTGCGTCGGAGCACTTTCCAATACCATTTCGGATACTCATGATTATTGATGCATTCATTAAGAAAACAAATCTCTGCATTCACCACGGCAAGTTTGACAGAATAACGCAGGAACCCGTTGAGTTCCTTTACTGTCGAGGGATCTTTGCTATTTTTTAACTCATGGAAAATTCCCATTGTAACATTTAGAAAATCAAAACAAGTGATTCAGCGAAGAGACTCTTTTCAACGAATTTATCATCAAGCTGTACAGTCGTATATATATGGTTTATCAGAAGTTATATCCGGTGAGGGAATTGAATCTTAGGTGTGAATGCACAAAATAATAATAATAATAATCATATGAAGTTCAATTAAAACTAAAATGTTTGTGATTATAATCGTAGTTAAATGTCAAGTGGCAAAGCAGATTAATGTCATATATAGAATAATTCATAGGAGGGATAGAACTTGAAAAAGGATGTGCAATTATAGGATTAGTAGGCAAATCGAATAAAACAAAAACGTTACGTAATATTGTGTGAAATTTAATAGCATAGAATTTATCGTTGTAAAAAAGAATTGATTTAAAATGACAAGTGGAACAAGTGAAATAATACCGGGGACAGTTCAAAGTGAGAATAGTAATAATAACAATTGACTTAATAAGGAAGAGTATACAAATTGAATAGACAAAATGAAAAATGAAAAATTGGTAGAGCTAAAATATGATTGGGGATTATCATATTTTAGCATAGAGGGATTAAGACCATGAAAGTTGGAGGGGTTGAACGAACTTTTTCTGTACACAGAGATCTGGCTTTTCTGTTTCGATAGCCAAAGCTTCAGCAATACAGATGAGTCGGGTACGTAGGGATTTAGGTAAATTGCTCTTTGCCTTGTAGATGACTTTAAAGGCGGAGGCTATAGAGATAGGGTGATCATTTTCGACCAGATGTTCTATGATCGCGCTTCTTATTGCTCCACTTCCACCTTTTCGTAGCCATGCAGGATAATGTTCTTGCACCCTCTTGGACAAAACTCGAGTCGAACGACCGATATACCTAGCTCTACGTTTTAACTCTCCTACGGGAGGATGAGGTTTTAACTCTGGTGTTTGGTATCCAGGGGAAGTCAATTGATGATGAGGTTGTGAAGCTATATATCGATTGAAATGGTTAGGACATGTGTCAAATGTGTTACGCATGGTCAAACTAAAACTTGAAATCACAGTCCATGGAATATTTTAACATCTAGTTTAAACTAGTCACGTAGGGGAGAGGTATAGACTGGCTGTCTGGTTGTTGGGGTCCTTAGGATTCTAAGAACCAATAAAGCCTGGAGACAATTATTGGTGATATGGGTCGAAATTGATGTTAATGGTGCAGATGCATTCACTCTTTTTGACTAAACATATCCAATAAAACTCTATTGTTCTTCCACCATATTTTTACTATTCTTTTTCCATCACTCACACTTCTGTTTATTCTCTCTCTCTCTCTCTGCCTCTGTTGAATCTGTCTTTACTCTCTTCTGTTGATTTGTGTGATACATGGAGGGAGTGTGGTGGTTGGGACTTCTGGGCATCTGTGAAAAGTCGTATGTTGAAACCAGTCAGTCAGTTATGAAAGAATATTGTTCCTTCATTCATTATAATAATTCCCTTGGGTTCCTAGTGAAACATAGGGCTTCAACTTCACGTCTCCACTTGCCACTTCTGTCTTCCTTCTGCTGTACTTTTTACCTGCATCCACGTTAGTCCATACTCTATCAACTCCTCTTCACACGATCTCCTCCATGTCACCCTTGCACTGACGTCCCACTCGCCGCCTCCGTTTCGGGTTCCACGAGGTTTTCATTCATTATGGTCACTGTTTATGAGCAGTTTGATTGTGGTGATCGTTTGGATGATGACAGCTAGCTAGCGGTGACCATTCGACCCAGTGGAACATAGGGCTTCAAGCTGGTGGCTTGAAGTTTCTGTAGCAGTGTTTATTTTACAAGATGGGATCGCTAGCCTCATGCCCAACCTTTCCTCTTTACCAGCATTATTTCTGGCTTAGCGAGGTTTGGGAATGCGTCTGTGGCCGGGGATCGAATCCCGGACCATGTGCATGGTTGGCGAGCGTCCTAACCGCTATGCCACTGACCATCCGACAATAATGAATCCTATTTCTAGTGAATTAGAAAAGCACACTTAAAGCCCTCCTAGACAATGCCGCCATTATTATTATTATTGAAATATCTTCGTTAATGTTTTGATAAAGCTAAATGGCTCACCACCACACGCAGAGTGTAAATATGTCATACATACAAATGTTTTTAGGATCAAAATACACTGATAATAATAGTAATTATTATTATTTACTATTATTACTCCATTTCAGATCGCTCTTATCAATCGTAATGATCAAAGTTCACGAACTCAATCGACTGGATCGATATCTGCGTCGACATCACCATCACAATCACAGTCATCCACTCAAACACCACATTGTGCTGCTTATATTAAATTAAATTCTACTGAACATGCAATACGTTTATTAAATGAATTACGCTCTGGCAAGTATTCAGTGTTATCATCATCATCCGCGTCAACCACAACGTCAGCGACAACAACAACAACAACGTCATCTACTGATTCAGATAAGGCGTCATCAACACGACGTCCTATAGCAGTTGATTTTGCCAGTCCTAGACAATCAAATATTGTTGCTAATTTACAGTTGAATGCTTCAAGGTATGTTATTTTGTTAAGTTAGGTTATGTTTCTTTTGTTTTGATTACAGCTAGATTCCACACTGTATTTTTGGTACAAGTATGGAATTTTCAGCATGAATATCGGTAGCCCAAATTTTGCAGGTCTACCATAGATATCAGGTTGTGCTTCGCCCGGGGGAGTCGAACTCCAGACCATGTGCATGATCGGTGAGAGTCCTAACCACTGTGCCACCGACGCAAATTTACCTTCCTTTGCCCTACTTAGTTTAACCTGGTGTATGTCCCTCAAGGTGCTGTTTTTTCTCCTCCCCCTTGCCGCGCTTCTTTTTTTCATTCTTTTAACACAACTTACCTGAGAAGGGACATGAGTTCCTTCAAGGTTGCATCTACGCCTTGACTCCAACCATCAACAACTTACCTCCTTCGGAAGAAATCAAATCTTTCTTAAGTGCGCTGATGATTTGAGTTGCTTTGTTTTTGGTTACCAGTTTCTTCCCGATCTGACTGTTAAAAAATTGAACAGCTTTCCGTCTGACACATTGGCCAGTAATCACAGTTAGTTCATCAATTCACCTTCAGACATAGTTCGTTCAGTATGATGTTTTTGTGGCATAGTGTCAAACATTAAATACCTTGGGTGTGTACTGATGAAGAGTCCCGAACTAGTCTGACGAAACAGCTGTCCAGTATTCCGTAGTTAGCTTTCCAGTGGTTCTCTAACCGATGTCAGCCCATGTCATGATGAAATCCTATAACCAATCAATCAAATCCCTGTAAACCAATACATGAAAATACCTTGGAAAATAGTTATAATCCTGTGATCTTTCGTGGTCACATCGCATATCTTGTTGATTTCTAAGAAAATATTTCGTCGTTTAACCTTCTGCATTAGGTATCAGGCAACCTCTACTTTTTGCAATTTGTTAACTCTTGCATCTTGCATCTATTTTCGTCTATTATTTGGTCTTTCTCAAAAAATGACTGTGTCATATTGAGGAGATGGGTATTAAAGGTTGTAGTCGACAGATATCTGAACTCATGCGAGTAATGATCTTAATCCATATTGTCTGAATGTCATCAGCACTCTCTCCACCTCCCCGCCCCTCCCCCAATTGCATTTCCTCAGATACAGGAACAAGAAGTCAATATAAAGGATTATATATTCCCATAACGTTTAGATCAAATACATTTGCTGCATTCCTAGTACTAGTTGTCTTCTTGTATAAATTATTATCAAGACTTTATTTATTTTTCTTGGTGATTGGAGACGGTTATTTGTGGTACTTTCATCAGCAGTTTGGACGTTTACAATAATGTCGACGGAATTAGGTGAATTCACATCTATGATGTTGTTACCACTGCACACACTGAGCTTTTGGGACTCACGCTGGATTGATTGTTTGACTTAACTGTACAACTCAATCCCATTAATAATAGCTTGTGTCATTGAGGTGTTTTCATTTTGAAATTTGCCGGTTATTATCTATCGTTATGATGTAGGGAGAATAGACATTCAGTGGGACTTAGAGTGTTGGCAGCGACACCGTTATTATGCCACTGGTTTAAAGTGACTTTACAACCGGTGAAGCCCTCCCTGTGTTTCATTTGGAACCTAAGGGACGAATTATAGTAGTATACGACTGCTTGCTGCAAACTGTCATCTCTCCAAAGGAACTCCATTTCACACTTTTGGACTTGACACGCAGTTAGGTATTAATTCGACAGCCTTTCTAACGCCTCATGGTGCCACTTAAAGATCCATCTAGATGTCCTTATGTATTTTTTTCATTGGTTGGTTGGTTTATGCTGCCAGGTAGAGTTCCTCGTTGCTGTATCCCATTTAAACTGGTTATCTGGCTGATCCTATGGTCAGTTGATGAATTGAACGCTGTCTGAATGAAATGCTTCAGTGTGTTCAGTGCACTTAACGTCACCTTCATTTTTTCTCCTATAATGCCTATTTCAACGTCGCACTGACAATCAAACTCCTCGCTTCATTCGATGACCTGTTTGTTGACGTGTTATGTCACTTGATGACGATCTATCTATCTCTTCTCATGCGTGTGTATATCCGATTCCATTTTGATTGCCTTTTGCATATTTATCAAGTGCGTGTGTGTGTGTGTGTTGGTTTGCAGAAATTTGATTGGATACACAGTTTTGATGACGAGTGTTGATATGAGTTAGAGAACCATTGGAAAATATGCGAGTCATGGATAACTGTTTCGTCGCAGTTTAGGGACTCCTAACTGGTAGAGTGAGAAGTTGTAACCAGTGGGGTCCACCAAGTTTGGCAAGAGAACTGTCACTCACCTATGAAAGTGGATGCAATTGGGATTCATGGGTTATTGCATCGGGTCTCATTGGCTGAGTGAGTGGTCAACAAACTTGCCTTGTAACCAACCAGAAGTTCTTAGATTCAAACCATCGTGGTAGGTGTGGACTGATGAAGAGTCCCGAAGTAAGCCGAAACAGTCATCCGGTCGGTACTCCTTAGTATTTGTTGGTTGGTGGTTTATTGCCACATGTCAAAGTTTTGTGTTGCTTATCCGTTCTGACCGGTCGATAGCCTGTTTCTTACATATATAGTGGTATTGATATACTATTAATACTATTGTTATTTTTATTGTTCCCTTGGGTTCCTAGTGGAACATATGGCTTCAACTCCACGTCTCCACTTGCCACTCCTCTCTTCCTTCTGCTGTACTTTTCACCTGCATCCATCCATGTTAGTCCATACTCTATCAACTCCTCTTCACACGATCTCCTCCATGTCACCCTTGCACTGACGTCCCACTCGCCGCTTTCCTTTCGGCCTGGTTCCACTCGAGCGACGGCCTGACGCGCGTGCGATGTCACCCAGCGCTATGCCTCCTCAGTGGGCAAGTGTCCAGTCCATCTCAATCCACTTTCTCCAACTGCATATTTGTTGGTTGGCGATTGGTTCTTGTTTTTTTTTGTTCCGTCGCCTAGACTACCAGCTCTCTAGTTTTCTAACCGATTCCAAGCCCGGATAAAGAGCTACAGAAAAACTTCAACGCACAAATATTTTAAAAATTTAAAAAATATATATACTATTAATAACTGGATGGTAATGTTTCCTAATACTTTACCTTCCGTCCTTTTCTTTCTCTCTCTATTATACATTTTAGATCATCACTTAATTCACATCGTGTTAAAATTATCTCCTCCTCCTCCTGTTCCTCCGCCTTCTCTGCTTCAAATTCAATCGATCGATGGGATTCCGCGATGAGTAAAGCATCGACCAATAATAGTAATAGTAATCTACAATTACCTAGTGCATCATTAGCCAGTACAACGCTGACATCAAAATCAATGGATTGCGGTAACAATGTGCATACAAAAGCCTCCTTGTTGTATAGTACTACGACTACGACAACGACGACGACGAATAGCAACAGTAGAACAACGACAACATCACAGCCAACAATCACCTCTGCATCTAGTCATACTATTCCTCCTTTTAATCAAGATAATCTGTTGAACAGTTCAACGCCACCGACAACAACAACAACAACACGAACATCATCGATGAATAAACAATCCGATGTTGGGGGAGAAGGAGGAAGAATATCTAGTCGTCATAAGTCGTCATCAACAACACGATCAAATTCGAAATCTTCGACTGATCATCGTATCCCTTCTCAACCTCAGACTACTCAGTCAAACAACAACAATAATAGTAATGTGTTGTTGTCAAATCGTGTTGCTGCCGCTTCTGCGGCAGTCACCGCCACCGCGACTGCCACTGCCGTCTCCACCGCCTCGTATCCTCAACAACAATTATCAAGAAATTGTTTAAAACGTTCACATGACGGGACTAGTCCGGCTAGTAGTTTGAGTACAAGCAGTATGAGCAGTAGTAGTAGTACAAGTGTGAGCAGTGATGACGACGATGATGATAGTTCGACCAGCAGCAGTAGTACAAGTTCCAGCAGTAGTATTAGTAGTGTTAGCAGTAGCAGTGTCAGTAGTCTCAGCAGTAGTAGTAGTACTGGCAGTAGTGGTACATCGATATCGTCTAGAAGCGCTTCGTCTCGTCATCGTCGACGTCAGAATACGACTATCACCACTAACAATAATAATAATAATAAAACCTTATCAGGAAAAATCAATACCACCAGTCACAACAATAACAGTAGTCATAAAGTTTCAAAATCTCTTGATTCACATACCACTACGATGACGACGGCTTCGCCGACTCTGACGAATACAACTACGACTCCTATGGATATCGATAATGATAATAACAGTGATAAACGCTTGAATAAGCCTACAGAACGTAATTTATCCTCTTTATCCAGTGGAAAATGTGATCCTATCAAATTACAACAGAAATCTATGCTGCATACAAATAAATTATTAAAGAAAGAAGACAATCGTTCAAAAAAGACTGCGGATTCATCATCATCGTTACACTCGTCTTCGTCGACTGCAAAGTCAGCTGGTGATTCAAATTCATCCTGGTTAACTGATCCAAACTCGGATTCATCATTTATGCAACAACAACCTTTGAGATTGATGACAATGAATTCCTCTGGTGGTGGAGGTCGTCTTTCTAGTCCTGGAGGATCGTGTTCTTCTCTGTTGGGTGGTAGTAATACCTCAAACAACAGTAGTGTTCGTCGAACCCCTAGTAGTAATAATAATAATACTAGTGGTTTAGTAGAAAATCTATCGAATAGTTGTCAATATGAATTCCTTGGTCCATCGACGAATCAGCATCCTCCTCATCATTCATCGTTGAGACTGTCAACAACCACTCCTACGTCTACGCCGACGTCGACTACTACGATTACCCAACCAGTCATCAGTCATACTACAACAACACCGCCAACAGGTTTAATAATGATGGGCGGAGAGTTTAGAGTGAGTCCAACACCGCCACCACTGCCGACAAGAGTATATTCTACTAGTGGAGGGAGCAGCGGAGTAAGTAGTGGTGGGCCAAGTTTTATTAGTAGTAGTAATAGTAGTACAAATAGCAGTGGAAGTGGAAGTACTGGGAGTAGTAGTCCGTTAACAACAGCAACAACAAATCATCATCCTTGTCAATTAAAATCGTCGAATCAACAGTCTCAATATCAATTGAAAGTGACTTCATCATCTTCATCGTCATCTCCTTCACTGAGAAGTAAAAAAAGTCATCATATAGGAGGAGGAGGAGGAGTACATCTCCTACCATCGAATTCTACACTGACATCATTGTCATCATCACCGCCAAATTCTAACAGTCTGTCTACTACAACTGCAACCGCCGCCACCACCAGCACCACGACGACCACGACACCTTTAACAGTTTCCATTAAACTGACTGGTATTCATCATAGATCCTGTCAATCAAGTAGTAGTAATCTAATCTCACCAGGTAGTCTTTCAGAAACTAGCGATGTTAACAGTGGTAGTATTCACAATAAACATGATTCTTTACCGTTGACACCAGTTTCAGCTCCACCACTTGGTATGCGGAGTAGTCGTGGTAGTGGTGGTGGGGGTAAGACATCACGTCATTCATCTTCATGTTCATCATCAACAACTACTGATCCTAGACGTCATAGTATTGGAATTGAACCGACTGGTGGTGATGGTAGTGGAACAATAACAAATAATAATGATTGTTTAACAGATTGGTGGAGTAATGAATCCCCTGTGTATGAATCAATGTATGATAAAATAAAACGTCGTACAAACAAAGAAGCTGAAGAACGTCGTCAACGTCAACTTGATGCAACACGTGAGAAAAAGAATAAAAAACAAAGAAAAAAAGAGGAACAGCACCACCACCATCAACAACAACTGAATACAACTTCACCGTCATCATCATCATTAACTGGTCATCATATAATGCAAATGTCATCGCCGGATTCCTTGAGTAATGAACAACATCATTACAGTGATGGTGGTAGTGGTTGTGGGGGTAGTGGTAAGCTGAATACATATCCGTCGAGTATGGGTGGTGGGTGTGGCCATAAATCCTCAGCATCATCTTCATCGCATCATTCAACGACAAGTACAAGTTCAAGATGTAAAGTAGACGGGAATAATACTAATAATCACAATAATCGATCCTTGTCAAATAAACGACAAAAGCCTGAAACAATGCCTACAGTACACTCTTTCCTTGAAGACAATAATAATAACAATACTATCAATCACTTATCCTCATCTCAATGGAATTCACGCACAGATCGATTATGTACTAATCCAAATGAATCTGATTTATATTCACGTCGAATGTCCAGAAATAATAATACAATGACTATTGATAATAATAATAATACATTATCAAGTGGAAAACATGATTATCCTTCCCATCAACAACATCATCATCGTGATCGTGATCGAGATCAAGATCGGGATCATCACAGTGCTCGTCGACGTCATCACCATCATGAACATCATCATCGGAGAAGAAGACGAAGAAGAAGTATTGTCAGTTCATCATTATCCTCGTCATTATTATCTACTGATGATGACGACGACGTCGTTGACCATAATGATAATGGTGACGAGGAGGATGATGAATGTCATTCCAACTCTCCACCAGAAACATTAACACGATTAAGTTTAGGCATGCGATTCCCTGTCTCAGCTACCTATCATGAGTGTATACGACCGACAAAATCTACTCCACCGAATCGTAATCATAATAAATGGTCAAATTTAAGCGATGAAGACGGCGAGAATCTCAATCATCATCGTGATAATAATGATCATAAATACCATAATAACCATCACCGCCATCACCACCACGATGATGAGGAGGAGGCGGATGACAGATTAAGCCAGTTGAGTTCATCTTTATCCTATTCAAGTAACAATGATGGTGATGGTGATGCGGATGCGGATGATGATGGTGTTGGTGTTGGCGCTGACAGACGTAAGCATAATATTGTTTTAAGATTGAAGAATTCAAACAAACGAAAATCTGATCATTATGATCATTCAACAAATAAATTGAACAGTAATTACAACACCAACACCACCATCCCCACAACAACAACAACAACGGGCTTTAATTCATCTACACCATACAATCGTAATTGGAGGGACATAAATGAAAGTAGAAATAATAATAATAAATCAATTACATCAGATTGGAAGATGTCCACGACACCAGCAACAACGACAAAGACAGAGAAGAAATCAAAATCTCATCATAACACCACCAACAACAGCAGCAGCAAAAAGACGACTGCGCCTACTGGCGTTGGTGTTAACAACAATCCCACCAGTAGAAGAACAGAGAAACAGCTCTTCAAATCTCTGTCATCAACCAATACTAACAATAGTAATAATAGTAATGCCGAGAAACGTAAATTATCTTCAGATAAAATTCTATATGATCATAATAATAATAATAATAATAGTAATAGTAACCTGTTAAAAAGACGACATAATGATAATTATTCATCAAAGTCCACTTCTGATATACATCATCCGAATAAACGTAAAAAGCTTAGTGTTGTGAATAACAATACTACTACTAATGATACTACGAAAAGTAGAAACAACGGGAATGATACTAACAATAATAATAATAATAAAATGTACAATTCTGCTGTAAATCATAATCGATATTGTTCATCACCGAAACTTTCGAGCCTCCGTAATCATCACCATCCTTCTCCTTCTCTACATCACCGAAAACGAGAGGGACTTCGACATCGAGAACATCGGCAACAACAACAACGTCATCGTCTTCATAGGGCTAAACAATCCTATTTCTCTGATGAGGAGGAAGAAAATGGTACAATGATAGACTCTGAAATTGAAGAAGATGTTAAAGACGGTAACTTTTTTATCAATGGTGGTCGTAATAGTAGTAGTCGGGGTACAACAGCAACAACACTGATTCATAAAACTCGAAAATCATCATCCACTATATTCTTGACATCATTATCATCATCATCACCTGGTGGTATGCTGCCTAGTGAAAATGATGATCATGAAGAAAGCTTTTCAAATGAATCTCATCTTTTATATAATTATAAATCTCATTTATTGCACAGTCCAAATTCAAGACGTTATCATCATCTTCACCATCACAGTCATCATCAGCGTCATCATCATCATCATGAATCAGATGATTATGCTAGAAAACAGAAAAAAGAAACCGATGATCTGTTCACTTTGAATACGCTAAGTAATCGTCTTCATCAATCCAGAGGTGTTGGTATTGGTGGCGGCGGTGATTCAATGTTGTTTGATGCCTTACTTGATTCAGATCGTCTTTCAGCTAATTCAAAATCGACTATATCAACAGAACCAATGGAACAAGGTGAACTCGACGATGAGGATGTGGATGACAATCATGAGGATGTTGACGAAGAAGATGATGTCATGATGATGAATAGTAATAGTCCATGCCTGATGAAATTCCATACTACAACTGACGACGGAGAAAATGATGATGAAGAGGATGATGACTGGCATTCTGGTTTAGCATCAAGTTCACCGCATCCAGTCCATCTAGAATTTGATGAGGATGATGATTGCGGGGCCGGCAGTCGTGCCTGTCGTAATGATGAAGTTGGTGAAGATTGTGAACTGCTAGGCGGAAGTGGAGTAGAAAGAGGAGGAGGCGATAATAAAACTGAACTCAAGCATACCTATCATCATCAGTGTAATTCACCTGTTGGAAAGCTGTTATCATCTCATTCTATGATGATAGAATCGTCATCAGATGATGGTGATGTTGGCGATGGCGATGATGAGAAGCCGTCTTCTATCATCCATAGTGTAAAAAATCAACATATTTTATCCTCTTCTTCTTTCTCTTTATGTCTTCATGAAGATGAAAAGAAATTTGACAGTAGTTTCGGTGAATCAGAATGTCAGAATTATAATAATGACAATAATAATGCTAATACTAATAGTAATAGTAATATTGTAAAGGTGTCCAATTCACCAAATCAAATGAATCGACTATCTCCTATCGATGATAAACGACAACATCTCTCGTTCAATAAACAAGACTTAGAAGATCGACGAACATCAACACCTGTTTGTGTTGAAGAAGATGAAGAATTGCCTTCAATGAAAATTGATAAATCTGAGCTGAAGAACTCTTCTCCTGCTCTCCCACCGCCTTCAATTCAATCACCTATAGGCATCGTCAATACACCCAAAGTGGATAATAATGATAATAATGACCTACCGCCAACACTTTCGTTACCTTCGGTGACTACTGCTTCTGTGGCTCCTGCTGCAAGTAATAGTACTAAGCATGAAGATATTTCTAAACTTGTTACTGAGGATCATCAATCATGGCTGGTTAATGTAGTTGGACAGTTGAGAACATGTAAATCTTCCACAGATCCTACTACCCCTACTACTACTACTACTGCCACTACTACAATCACTGTTCCCTCCTTATCATCACTGAATGCATACACTGATCCGGGGAAAATTGCTAATAATAATAATTCTCTTCTGACTACTACTACTACTATTAATCGAGGTGATGCAATGATGACACCGACGATGTTGACGAAATCATCTCCAAGAATTATTGACAACAATACATCCTTGTCATCATCATCATCTTCATCGTGTGCTATTGTTGTTTCTAATTCCTCGATGCTTACTACTACTACTACTACTACTGCCACAAACATAGCAACAACGACGACAACAACAACAGCAATAACAACACAATTGCATGATTCCATATCGACACCAGTTTCAACGTCAACGATGGTTGGTGTTGCTGGTGGCGGTGGGGGTGTTATTCCAAGGCTAATGAATCATAATGCCTCATCATTAATCCTGGAGAATAAAACTGTTTATACGAAACAATCACCTTCAGAGAATAGTTCTATCCATCATCCAGTAACTCGTCAGACATCATACTTGAATAACAATAATAATAATAATCATAGTAATATGAAGCCTATAACCTCTTTATCGTCATCGTCATCAACAATGCCATTGAATTCCCAGCCTACCGAAGTACACGATATTACACGTTATGTACAAAGTGTTATTGAACGTGTTAAAGCTGAACGTGTTGAAGAGAATCAACAAGCTGCAGCAGCGGCGGCAGCTGCTGCCGCAGCAAATTCAACTCATTGTCATCACAGTCACAACCATCATCAGTATCATCATTCAACAACTACCGGTAGTACCACACCTCCTGTGACAGCATCGTCGTCAACTACATCATTTCCAACTGTCTCTATTAATAATCAACATTATCACTATCAACAACAAAATCAAGGCTTGAAAGGCTCCAATGAGACGATGATGAATACATTGCCTGGATTGATTACCACCACCAACACATCACCTCATAATAACAATTCCACCACTAGTACTACGAATAATAAACGATCATATGGTAATAGTAGTAGCGGAGGTGGTGTTGTTGTTAGTGGAACTGGTGGTAGTGGTCCACAACGTCGTTCACTGTTAGTCACTGCAAGTACATGTGCTCCGGTGAAAAATACCACACCGTCGAATAGATGTGGTAAATCTACTCATCCAAATGCTGTAACACATATCTTGAATAATCCTATTGATGAGTCGGTGATTCATACAACTTCTTGTTGTACTACTACACCAAGCAATACAGTTTCATCATCATCATCATTGGATGTACAATTACCATCTATACCTGGAGTGAATGCATGTGCACCATTGAATTTACCTGTTAGTCAAGTCAATCCTACTCCAACTGCTGTTTCTGTGATCACTACTACTCCGACGACTACTCCTACTAATACTACGCATCACCAACATCAACGTGTAACAAGACAATCTTCTAGTACACTTGATAATTTATCACAGATATCGTCTAAACGTGTGGCAGATAGTTTAGATTCGACTCCTGTCACAACGACACCACCAACAACAACAACAATAACTACTACTGCAACAGGCAGTCGACGTCAACGACGATCTGAATCAAAAGCAAGTGTCCTGCCTGTCACTTCAGTGTCAACAGATCCAATTCATCCATCCTTGATGACAACTAGTACTGGTAACACCTTTTCGTGTACTCCAACATCTACAATCATGACTAAGTCAATAGAATCTAGCCTGTCTAGTCATCATTCTGTACTGTCATCAACAAGTTCTGTACAAATGTCACATAGTGGAGTGTTATCTTCTTCAAATGATCATATACAAAAAGTGAAGCGAAGTACTACTACTCCTACTGCTACTGCCGCCGCTGCTGTTGTCCGTACATCTATTGATCCGTATGAACCAAATTTCGATGAAGAATCACCAATAGGATTTAATCCAGCCCAGTTACATCCTCATCGAGTAGCCTCACCATCATTGTGTCCATCACCGAATTCTGTTCATCATTCACATCAATTGCGCAAAATAACTACAAACTCTACGGCGACGACGACATCAACAATAACGACAAATTCACAATCATCACTTCCTACTGTTTCTTTATCGATTAGTTCATCTCCGTCACCAATCAATCCTTCTTCATCATCATCATCAATGTCATTATCGTCATCAGGACTTATAATAGTTGATTCTAAACCACTTCGAAGTACTGAAATGGTGCCATGTACAACAACAGCTACGACAGCAACACCAACAACAACTGTTGCTATCACTACTACTTCACAGCCTGATACTGATCAGCCTAATGTTGTTGTCAATATCCCATCCACTTGTCATTCAGTGAATACAGTAGATGAAGTGATTAGTGAGGTGTGTGCTGGTCATTTTGATGTTCAAAGCTACTTTAGAAATTGGATTTCCACAGCAGCGGCTACCACCACTACGACCACGACTACTGCGGCGGCGGCTGCTGTCGTCGCTCCTCCGCCTACTACCATAACTACTACTCCAGCAGGAGTACCAACTAATACTCAACAACAACAGCAACAACAACCCAAAGTTACTGTCAACACTATCCAACTACAAGAATGTCTAAATGCGCCTACCACCACTAGTGTATCGAATGTTTCAACGTGTCCTACAGTCAGTACGACTATTAGTAGTAGTAGTAGTACTACTACTACTCCTACAGTTACGACAACCAGTTTACCATTACAATCTACTAATCCAGGTATAGTAACCAATCTAACTGGTACACCGACAGGAATACCATTCTCATTGCCGATTACAAGTGAACCAATTGTTGCTGCTGTCACCATACCAACTGGAAAGACTAGTAATTTAGGCAAGAATGATTCAAGTAATGGTATAAATATTGGGACTGGAAGTGCAGTGTTAAACACTCTACTTGCTGCACTTCAACTTATTCCAGGCAGTCAAGTAACAGTGACTGGACCAGCAGCAGCAGCTGGAGTTGTTGGAAATTTAACAGCGAATAATTCACGTACAATATCTGCAGCGACTATCACTCTACCTGTGAATGCAGCACAACAAGCGGCAGCGAATATAAAGGTGAGCGTTTGGTTGTTATAATATTTTGAATTTGTTACTATTTCTGAATTATTCCTCTCTACTCTGTGTCTGAAGGGGGATGGACAACCAAGGGTTATCTGTCAGGGATGCCCACTATCCTCATTTTCTGTTGAATTTCATCGTAGATGTATCAAGGGAACTGACTTTAAATGACTTTGGGATCGTTGTCTTGTTGCTCGAGGAACAGTCTTATCAACTTAGAGTATGCGGATAATATTGTCCTTTCTAGGCGAAAACTCTGATAAGACACAGTGTCTTCTGTACACCTTGAACAGAAATTTTTGTGCGTTTGGCAACCGATTGACTTGCTCCTGTCATATGTGTAAGATGACGCTGCAGGACTGATCTGCACCGATGTCTAGCTTAAATAAGACAGGTAGCGTGGTGCCCGCTTCAGCTCGAAAAGGAATGATTGCTGACAAAATTTCAGCACAGGTACAAATGACTCGTGTGGCATACGCTAACTTACGTCATCTCTGGTGTAGAAGTGTATATCCGATTGGCTATCGATCAAAAGACCTATGCAAAGTTCTGTACTGAGACTCAGACAATGGATCAGTTTGAATTATTTATTGATTTTTTATTTTTGGTTACAACCTGATTCCACACTGTATTTTTGGTACAAGTATGGAATTTTCAGCATCAGTAGCCCAAATTTTGCAGGCCGACCATAGATATCAGGTGTGCGTCGGTGGCAGGGGATCGAACCTCGGACCATGTGCATAGTCGGCGAGAGTCCTAACCACTTTGCCACCGACACACGAAATATTTTTTGATATTAAGTAATATGTGTTTTAAATCGAGTTGAAATGAAGGATTTTGCATGTGTTTCTCACTTGTAATCAGTATCACTTTTAGTTTGTCGGTGGATTTCGTTGGTATATAGAAGGCCTTATTTCACCACCATATGACAACGATTCCACTTGTGACTATATTCAAATAGGTGTGGACCTGCGTGTATGTGTGTGACTCACTGGTTTAAGAGCTCAACCTGCAACTACATCAGGTCACGGGCTCAAACCCCTCTCTATCTACCGAGGTTTGGGCAGTCAGGGTTACCTGAAATAGAAAGAGAATTAGTGTTACATGAATTCGAGAGCCTAAGTGGGGTGGGGGTGGGGTAACATTTGAAGTCGACCTTATACACAGCCTATTCGAACTAGTGTTAGTTTTTGAAGTTGTGTACGTTTTAAGACCTTACCTCCCCCCAGGGCTACAGGCCGCTACAAGTCAAGTCGGGATGTATAGTTTTCGAAGTCGACCTTTTCGTAGCCCTTTTGTTCAGAGATGAGAGAAGCAGTATAGCTAGCTGGTTTGTTAGTTACCTGAGGGAAACACCTTACTGCTGTTGCATGCCTATTTGCCTGCAATACAACATCGCCTACAGGCACACTCCCACTAACTATAGTGTGAGCGGCGATGGACGCTATGTGATGATGGTAACTGCTTCTAGTCGAACCGTGCCAACCGCGAGACGTGGTCTTTCTGGTGAAGTAGGACTACCTGTGGGGAGAGATCCATTCCGCTCAGTATATTATACTTATTTAGGTCATTGAGATGTGGAGAATCTGACCACACACCACGTCGAGGTAGATAGGTTGGCAGGTAGGTAGGTGGGTAGCAGCTATCTATCGGTTGGGATATGTAAATGCTGCAAATGAGATTGTTGAGTAGTAACGCTGTCTGCATCGTCACACGCATTGTGTTGTACCACTAGCCGAAGACATTGGCTAGGGAGCGCGGTATGTCGTGAATTAGCAGAAGTTAGAATTCATGGGCTAGCCACTGGATCGGATCCCAGTGGCTTAATGGTATACGAACTCGCCTTGTAATCAGAAGGTTCTGGGTTCGAACCGTGTAGTGGTGGGTGCGTACTGTCGAAGAGTCCCAAATTAGTCTGACGAAACAGCTGTCCAGTAACCCCAGTACTGGTTTTCCAATGGTTCTCTAACTAATGTCAGCTCATGATGATGAAGTCCTGTAACCAATCAATTAAAATCCCTACAAACCAACACTTGAATATTATAATTTTCTCTCTTTTGTTCATACTTCTAGGCTGCTGTTTTATCTGTTACAAATGCCAACAATCAAGGTAAAACAAACAATCTAAACTGGAATCAACAAGAGTCATCGTCATCATCATCAGCGACATCAGCAGGAGTTGTTAATAAAAATCAAAATGAACAACTTAGTGTTAAAGAAGTGAATACTATGATGCATAAAGTGTTTAATCCAAATGTTTCTACACCCCACTCTAATAATAATAGTAATAATAACAATAACAATATTCAGTCTAATGTTATGCATAATCGTTTGATGAATACGCCTACACAACAACTGAATCCATCATCACAGGTGATTGTGTCCACAGCTTCAGGTCAATCATTACCATTTGTTACACCACAGCATACGAATATGAATACTCCTCCTCCTCCTAATCTAACTCATCGTCAATATCCTAAGTCATTACAACAACCGAATGAGTCTATTGTCTCCAGCTCAGCATCATCTGCTCCTCCACTTTATCAATTACAAATGGCTATGGAGTCAGCATCTAATAATCGACCACCGCATCTTACATCATCAAGTGAACAAAAACCACCACCACCACAACAGCAGCAGCAGCAGTTGATTCCTCCACCTGTGTTTACGTCATCCTCCTCATCAGCATTATCATCGGCGGGGAAATATTCAAATATTCAAATGACTCATGCATCCAATCCACATGTCTCATCATTAGTCTCTCACTCACAACAACAACAACAACCACAGCAACAACAGTCGCAAAATAACACATCCACCATAGTAAGACAGTCATTCACTCCTGTTGCTGCCACCACTATCCCGCCTTCATCACCAACAGTTATGAACGGCAGTCATCCTCCTCTGCATCCTCCTCCACCTCCTTCTCCACTTGTTAATCAAATGACATCAAGGAATTTATCATCAAATGCACCAGTACCACCGGTGCCATCACCATCACCAGTTATTCCAGGTGGTGTTGGTGTTGGCGGTTGTCGTAATCCTTCGTCAGCTATTCCACCGTTGACAAATAATCCAGTCTTACAGACATTAATTGATCGATTGGGTGGGAATGTAGAACCTTCAGTAGCTATGGCTTTATTTCATGCTGCACTCAATGGGGGGAATGCTACTACTAATACTAACAATACTACTACTAATAATAATAATAATAACAATAACAGTAATAGCGGTAATCTACGCCGAAATCTTAATGGTAATTCATCAACTGATACACAAGTTAATCCTTATCTAAGACATGTAGCTCAACAGCTGCTAGAGAATCGTGTATGCAATGGTAATGTTAAGCCAACAATCCCGATTAGTAGTAGTCATTCGGATACCTCACAAATGCATGCAAAAAGTTTGTCTCCATCAGTTCAACATATTCCTGTGAATAACAATAATACTAACCATAGTAATAATAATACTAATCCTAATAATTATGCTTCAAGTCCTCACCTTCGTCGACCTGCATCTGCTGCTGCTGCTGTCCAGCAACAACAACATCACCAGCAACAGCCGCCTTTTATTGCTCCAGTTAGAATTACTCCTGTAGACACTGAAATGATGAATTCAATGGATCCCACGTCGAATACGATAATATCGCCACCAGTTGTTCAATCACGTCTACCCGTTGTATCTGATCCAGCTTCAGTGAATAACAATCATAGTAATAATAATAGTAGTAATAACAGTAATAATAATAATAATAGCAATAACAATAACACTTCTTCAGATATGCAATCATGGAATTCACTAGGATCGGTAAGCTTGGTTTTATCTTTTGACTTAATTTCTTAAAGTGGATTGAATTTATGTTTGTTTTTCTTTTGCTAAATGACAATTTGCCTGTCGATTAAATTCTAGACGTAGAACTGTGTACAAGGAGAATATCATGACAAAACATTTAAAAGGACTTAATAAAGGGTGCTTTTGACTCTTAGTTTAGAAATAGCCAGTGAAGTGGTTGATGGAGCGCGTTGACCTCTTCACTTATTTGAGAAGTACCATCAGCCAGTGCCAGCGGTTTGATCTCTGACGATACAGAGGGCTAGTTTCGCATATGCCTGCCAGTTTACGCCGCCTCTGTCTTAGTAGATGTGATATCCGACTGTCTATCGACCAAAGGGAGGGTCTACTGCTTGGCAGTCCGCTCCTTCCTTCTTTATGGCTGTGAGCGACACCTGGCCATTGAGAGTGGAGGACATCAAAAGGCTAGCTGTCTTTGATCACAGGTGACTGCGTCCTATATTCCGTGCTGTGTAGTGGTATGATAAAGTGAGCAATATTGAGGTTAGGCATCGGTCGAGTGCTAGGCTGTTAAGGAGGGAAAATCAATCGACGAAGCTGTGAAATTACATCGACTGAGATGGTTAGGGCATGTGTTACGGATGCACACCTGGCCATCGCCTCCTTCAACGGGTATTGTTAGCTGACATAGGGTCAGGATAGAAAAGAGCCAGTGGTTGTTGAACCAAAACATGGCTTCATCAGTCAATGAAATCCAAAACAGTTAATTTAATCCAGCCAGCCAGCCACATAGGAAGGTGTAGACTTCCTGACTGGTTGGGGTCCTTGGGACGGTAAAAACCAATGACAGGAAACAATTAGTGATATGGCTCAAAGTGATCGTTCTCAATGGCTAGTGGAGATATATCCACTCCTTGTGACTTATAATTTCCAATGAAACTATATTGTTATTCGTTATTACTATTCCCTTTGTCTCACACACCTCTGTTTACTGTCTCTATTATTCATTTCTTCTAATTTCTTCTGTTGCTTTGTGTGATACATGGAGGGAGTGTGGCGACTTGAACTGGTGCACATCAGTGCAAAGTTCTATGTCTAAAACAGACAGACAGACAGTTTGGAGAACCTCAACTAGACACAGTATACACCTCTCTCTACATGTCTGGCTCTCAAATCAACAATCAAGAAACTTCATAGATTGATGTGATGCCAGGTTTTAGTCTAACGACTGCCATCCCCATTGATTTTATGTCACTCGACAAGTAAAAGTGATATCTTAGCATGCTAGACGTGTGTCGTGCTAGCCATTTTCTAATGATTGGTATTAGATGATTGGAGGCAATAGGCAGGAAGTCTTGCCTAACCCAGGTTTCGCGCTGTCATCACTCATCATCAGGGTGTATCTGAAACTTCGGAAGAACTCATATCCCTTCTGGGATTCTAACCTTCGTCACCCAGTGCTGCGGTCAGAGACGTTACCACTGAGATATTCAGGCCCGCGACTGTCCACCTGTAGGACTGTATTGGATACAATCAAAAATATTTTCTAATGGATTTAGCTTTATCGGTTGACTTGACCTGATTATCTATCCAGTAATTGTTATTATTTCAAGTTTGCCCGCAGATATTGATATCAGTTAGAGAACCATTGAATACCATGTAGGGATTTACTGGACAGTTATGTCGTCACCCTAATTTGGTGTGCCCGCCGCCGGGTTTCGAACCCCCAAGCACCTTCCAGTTACAAGGCAAGCTTGTAGACCATTTAGCCACTAGGATCCAACTCATTTTTACATATTTATTTTATTCTTCTGCGTTCCTAGTGAAACATATAGGGCTTCAACCTAGAGGTTTAAAGCTTCTGTAGCAGTGCTGTCATTTTTACGAAGTGAGGTTGCTAACCTCGTCCCTACCCTTCCCCCCTTACTGGGTTTACTGCTGGTTTACCGAGGGTTAGGTGTGCATCGGCCTGTATTTGAACTCCAGGCCACGTGCTTGTTTGGTGATTATGCCTACCTCTGAATCACTGACGCCAGGAACCAATTCAATGGCCTATGAATTCTAACTTCTACCACTCCCCTGGTTAGTATTCACCGTATTATTTCACTTAAAACGGGCAAGTTTACCCGTTACATCATGAGATGAGAAAAAAATTTTTCGAAAATTGACTCAAGGTTAATCATCAGTAGACAACAGTGTGAAGAGTAATCGATTTTTTTATTGATTGTGTTCAGATGACAAAATGTAGAGAAGTGTCTTTTACACAAGCAAACGGGCTGTTTGTATTTCTAGGTATTTTTAAATATCCATTGTCGTGTAGAGTGTGGCAGGATAAACTGTTTTAAGTGTTTCCCTGTGACTTTTAAAAGCGTGTTACTAAATTGCATTGGTTAGGAGAACTTACTCTCTGAATTATCCACACAAAACTTTGCACAAAAATGCGTGCAGTAGTGTTTGAATGTTGCTACAATATAGAGAAAGGATAACACTTGAAAGTTAAAGAAGAAAATATGATGAAACCAGTGACTGACTGATTACAGAATGAAGCTGATTGGAGATCTAGTGAGATGTCCTCGTGACCAATGGAGTGTACCAATGCTAGTCCGTGACACTGGCTGGTTTCGTGGCCATATACATAAATCGTAAATCGGCAGAAGGTAAAATCCGTGGGGGTTACTGGTTTTCGTCTCATTGTCAAAGGGACTCCCCATGTAACTTGAAGTTCTTGGGTACTGATCCCCGATGGGCTTTTATGGAGGAGTTGGTTTATGACTGAAGAGCACCAAATTGGAATGAAACAAGTGTTGTTCAGTACTCCTTGTTGGTTTTCCAACTGTCAGAGGATACGTAGGTTGATGTCAGGTTTTGGTGTTTGTCTCATCCATCCCAAACTCTTTTCCAACCGCAAATCGTTTTGTTGTTTACAATTTTTTTCTCCTACAGTTTTTGAGGAAGTTTTGTTCATACTGTTATGTTGTTTTTCTCTTGTTTCCCCCGCTCAGTCTTATCCTCTTGTATGGCAAGGTCGTTTATCGTTGAAGAATATGGAAACTCGTGTTGCATTGCATTTTGTACAAGGCAATCATAATCTTCTTAACGCGTGTATGACACTTCTAGCATCAGGTGGTGGTGGACAACCACAATTCTCATTGATCACAAGTGGTGGCCCACTGAGAATTGTTCAACGGATGCGTTTAGAACCTGCACAACTTGAAGGTGTACAACGGAAACTGAATCAAGAGGGTGCTTCATGCGCATGCTTAGCTCTGCCAGCTGGTAGCAGTCCTGTTGAATTGGCACAACAAACACAAATATTGAATGAAAATTTTATACGTTACATGCAAGAGAAAATGGCAGCTGGAATCATTAATGTTGGTCATCCTGATTATCAACAGGTGAGTGTACAGATTTTGATTTTTATGTTATTCCTTTACGATCCCAGATATAGGGCTTTGAAGTTTTGGTAACAGTGGTTGCTACCCCCAAACCCGGCCTCTCTCTTCGCCGACCACCGGTCTAACAAAAGTTAGGAGTGCGTCGACCGGGGATCTAACCCCCGGAACTACGTGTGGCGTGGTTGGCGAGCGTTTCTCTGCTGAACCACTGACCCCATTGTGCAGAATTGTTCCCTAATCATTCTTTGCTATGCTTATGGTGGTACTCTGTTCCCTGTGACGGTTCGCCTGTCTCTCAAACTTTTCGTGATTACATTTTCCCACCTCCTCCACGCTATTACACATAATATCTTTTAAATGACAAGCCTAAGAGGGTGAAATTCAGCCATATAAAACAGGGGGAATGTTGAATCGTTGACAAGTTTTCATGGCTCAGCAACTTGTACCATCATCAATTTAATTACGTAACGCGTAAATTGGATGCGACTTCTACTGTACTATACGTGTGTGTTTGTGCTCGTCGCTAAACGGTTTATTCTCCGCCTGAAACAAGATTTTCAATATTCGTCTGTGCAATGTGACAGCAATGAAAAAGAAACTTGGTACATCTCATGGTTTGTACAAGTGTTGGGGGGGGGGGAGCCTTCCTGAACATCCAGCTTTTGATTTGGTATCTGATCCGCAAGGCAGAGTTCTTATTGCATGGCTGACGGTGACCAATATGGGTCTATACGTCATTCGACTCGTCCAGATTTTGGACCCCTTGTACACCACATAGGTTTGGAATCAGAGTTTTCTAGATCCCCTAGATATGGACCAGCATGTCCCTCACCATTCCACTCCTTCTGTAAGCGTCACATGTTCACATTCGCTGAGGAAATTTCTCTGAGGAGGTACCCCAGCTGCCGCTTAAAGGTCACGATTCAGGCGCGAACTCGGCGCAGGCTAAGAACTCGTGGCCACAATATTAGACCATTTCGAGAGGAAGACTGAAATCGTCTACCTTCCGTTGACCTTACCACTTTGTTTATGGGTCTCTTGATGCGGTTAGACTCCTTTCTAACCAGTTACCCACTACACCAGCAACAATTTTTAACTCAATAATAGCTTCTTGAATAACTTCACCTTAGACATTAACGTATTCCTCTCCTTGGAATTCGCTGTGATTTGAACTTACAAGAGGTAAGTTTAGTTAGGAAGCAATTGATGCGGATGCATTTTGTCCTATTTTAGCACTTGCAAAAGCTGGATATGCCTACATTCCTAATGAAGTGAAATGATAGGGGCGCGTTTTTCGGTCCTAAATGTGACAGCACAATATTACATTCCGCATTCCACTGCTAGTCATAAAATGAACAATTTTCATTCCTACCAAATAGATATTTTTGTAAAAATATACAATTCCGAATTTTTATAATTTTCTCTAGTGTCTAAATGTTAACTAACTTTTGGCCAGTTTTTCATCTTCTCTGTCTCAAATGAATTCCCAATTCTCTCATTCTTGCATAGAATGAATATTTAATCAAAGTCTAAGTTTGTATTTTTTTTCTCTCCTATTCGCCTGAAATCTAATCAAATTGTAGAATAGAAAATTAGAATAAAAAAAATCTGTCCTCTCATCAACATCATCATTCTTATCGATTTATATTTGTTAAGGCACATGATGATGGTCTGTTTTTAGGTGGTAGGTGGTAGAGGTAGACCTGTCTACAAAGTAGTATTTATTATTATTATTATCTCTATTCATATCTCTCTCTATATTCAAATAACCTTTGCCCATTTTTGTATTTAAAAATCTGCCCCGGACTGCTAATCGATCGACATTTTGCTAACCAGTTTATATATATATATAACCAGCTATTTTCTTGGACCAGTTGTATCGATCATCCTTAAAATGAATGGCATTTTTTTAGTCTGACCTGCAATGTACTTCATTCTGATTGGTTGTTCTTTTTTTTCATTTTACTAGGGCTGGTCCAATTTTTCTATCCTCTAAATATGCTGAATATATGCTAGTTTATAAATTAGCTTTGTTTTCTCTGTTCTCTCATTGGCTAATATTCTACTATACCAGCATATATCTAGTTGGAATTTGTTTACAGACCCTGCTGAGAGCGTATGAAAAGATTATTTTGGTTACCCTTCCTTTTTCAAGGTGTCTTGTGTGAGTGTAGATTGTCTAACGTGTATCTCTCTCCCTCTCTTTCTAGACTATTATTGATTTATCTCTTAGTCTATTTTAGAGTTACTTCAGGGCGTTATTATAGTAAATCTATTCTAATTTTTCCTGCCTTCCTCCTCTTACTGTCGATAAAATGTCATAAAACTTATTTCTTTGGAAAACTAGCAGTTAAGATCCAACACCACTGTTTTTTTACATTGACTTAATTTCCAGGTACGACTGTAGAGTCATATTTCTGTATTAAGGAGAAGGTATTAAATTGTATGAAGGCTTTAATCATGAGCTGACATCAGTCAGAGAACCACTGGAAAACCTGGGAGTACTGAACAGCTGTTTCGTCCTAGTTTGGGACTGCTCAGTAGTACCCTACAAAACTAATACTTGAAAAAAGGTATTAAATGGCACTAAAAGTCGCACTGTCGATATACTGGCCAAAGTTGCCTGAAGTTGCATAGTGAGATATCGTGACCAGTAGGGTCACTCCAACTGCTCGCGGGTGAGAACAAATACTACTCGATGATGTTGGCTGGTGGTCACCTTAAAATCATTCATTGATAGAAATTAGGATTCATTGGCCTACCCATTAGGTCACTCCCCAGCCCCTGAATGATCTCCGAGCTTGACTTGTAACCAGATGGATCTGGGTCCATTCTCCAGCATATGAGCACTGCCGAAGAGTCCCAAAGTAGGATAAAATAGCTGTCCGTGGTGGTTGTTGGCGGCCAGTTTAAAACTTGGGCTACCGAAAATTCACATGAGTATATTGCATGCAGTTTCTCTTACTCAATTTGCTTAGATCTAATAAAATATGAATTTCGATAGTTTTGTTTGCTCTGGCGAGTATTTTAAAAACATTTACAACCTTCTGATTCACCACAAGTTTCTACTAAACATGAGAATAAGCATTATCCTCGATTGATGGTAGGTCAGGTCCTAATATACATGAGATGACTATTCCTAAGTGATGATGTCATTGGTTCACAAGATGGACTCTTGAACTTTGTATGACTGGCATTCAACAAAATGTTGTCGTCGTGTACATCTCGACGACGAAGGTGAAAAAGAAGAGATATCACAGAAATGGATTGGTTTTCGTTTCCAGTCAGATGGAACTGAGTCACACGAGCTTCTGTCAATTAATCTTTTATTTGAAGTTTTCTGGACGAAGGGAGAATGATATCATGCAATAAACTCCGCTGAAAATTCGGTATAATTTATAAATATTGTTCAGAATAAAGCTATTATTATTATGAAACCTGAGACAAGTCAAATCTCTACAATGCAACTCTTGAGAATTAAATACAAATAATGACTGATAACCGTTGTACACTACAGGTGGCTTCCGTGGCCACAGTGGTCTGTTGAATGGATAACATCTTACACTTCGAGTATCAGTGGGAACAGCATCAGGTGGATTTAGCTGACGAGTGTCAAAATAGAACGAATTCCGCACTCTGGGAAAATGTACCACGAGTAATGTCCATCTATCAAAGTAAAGTTTTTTTCTTCTGAAAACCCAACAATATCTCTACAACTTAAATCAATAAGTATTTTGTATTTTGTGGAGAGAAGTAATTAGTGTCTGTAAGTATGGTATGTGCTTTGCGCCGTCTAAGGGCAAAGTACTGTAACAAGATTGACAGGAGCCCGTACCTACACTCACTCTTGCGGGTGATCCGCTTGAAGTTGTTGATAAGTTCGTGTATCTGGGTAGTTGTATGAGTGGTGGCGGAGGGGTGACGGATGAGGTTTCCAACCTTTTAGTGAAACGTAGAGTGGCATACATCAACTTGACCCACCTCTGACGCCGTCGCGACGTTAGCCTGGCTGTCAAACATCGGGTATACAATGCTTTGGTGCGGGCTGCCTTGCTCTACGCCGGTGAAACCTGGCCTCTCTCAGTAGGCTGAGGATGTGCGGCGACTCTGCGTGTTCGATCATCGCTGTCTCCGCAGGATTGCTTGCTTTCGATGGCATCGTCGCGTGAGTAATACTGAGGTTCAGCGGCGTGTGTTTGAACATAGTGGAGATCACCATTCATTGAGTGTCGTCATCTGTAAACACCGGCTCCGGTCACTTGGACATGTGCTGCGAATTTCATCCCAGAGGCTTCCATACAGGTCTGTGTTCGCTATTCAGTCCTGGGACGGGATGGAAAAGGCGGAGGGGTGGTCAGTCCACGACGTGGAGTCGTGGGATGAAGGATTTATGTACCAGATTAGCATCGGTTGGTGCATCACGACTCCCTGGTTGGGGTCCGCGAGATAGCTTGAATTGATGGCTCGAAACGTTATTGGATATGACCAAGAATCGTAATCAATGGCGAAAGTGTTGCAATTTTCTTCTTTGTTCCCTTCCCGATGATAGTTAACGAATACTGTTTGAACTTGCTAAATATGACTGTTTTCCTTCCAGATGAAGTTCTTTATCCGTTCTCTACTTATATATTTTTACTTTAAATTTGTTTTTTTATTATCCTTATTGTGTGGCGCATCTTTCTTGGTGCCATACTGTACCACATTTTTTTCTGCGTTTAAATAAATAAAATAAAATAATCGAAACATACATCTATAGACGTGTTTTTATTGTGATTAACTAACCTATTTTCTCTGTTTCTGTTTTCTATTTCTTTATTATAGGGTTTGTATGTAGTGCATATCTTTCCACCGTGTGAATTTTCGCATGCTCATCTCAGTCTTGTTGCACCAGATTTACACAGATGTGTTGTACAGGCGAATCAATCTCATTTATTGGTTGTAATAACAACAGTGTAATTTTGAATGCATGAGAACGAAGGGTTGGCGGCTCAACATGTTGTTGTTGTTGGTGGTGGTGGTGATATTGTACATATTTATATGATTAGAAGTCTCAGGTAAGCATTCTTTATACTACATGATTTGTGATGAATTAATCAGGGTTGTCTTTCCTTTAGTGGCAATAATGTGACTTCAATGTGAAGGGGTCACTTACTTCCTGTGGAACTGGGTAGCTGGTACACTCTAGAAACTACCTATAAATGGAATAATATGTGGACTTAGAACAGAGTTATTCACAAAATCAATAATGAACACATTTAGTTAGATGTTATCACATGTGTTGAAGGTGATCAGGAGGGAACTCTGCATCTAGGTTTCGTTCTTGTTGTCAACCAAACTCGTCAGTAAAGTGTAGTATCTTCAGTCTTGAAGGAATTCATATCTCTTCCCCATCCCCTGAGATTCAAACCGATGTCATTCAGGTATTCTGGCTCGTGAATACTTTGATTTGAAAGACACTAGTTCATAACTAGTATCATGCGTCTAGTCCTTTATTTGGCACAGACCAAGTATTTTCAGTACCCCTCCCCCCGCCAGTACCTATCGTTTCAAGCACCAAATCATTATCCACTAGACTACTGTTGTGGTGAGAGCTGGCTGCTAGCCAAAATTGGTGGACAGTAATTTACGTCAGTGTTTTTGTCCCCAATATTGATTGTGATAAAAATGAGAACAAAGGCTTCGCGTAGGTGGATATAGTTAACATATAGATGATCTGACATTCAAGAAACAGCCACAAAGAGATGAAAGGTTAACTTTCAGTGAGAAACAACCAATCAGAAGACTGTTTTTCTGCTAAAAATAATCAATAATAATGTAAATGAAAATCTATAAATATGTGTTGATTTCATTGATAAATGATCTCTTTCCTGGCCCTTGTCTCTTCTGTTGTTACACTGTGATCAAATCAAGTTAGATCACGACCTGATACATCACTGCTATTAAGAACCTGCAGACAGACAGTACTGGACAGATTGTTTCATTCTTGTCTGGGAATTCTCAACATTTTTTTTGGCCAAGTATGACCGTATATTATTTATTTGATAAGTAGTCATTTTTAGCGTCTTTTTAAAGTATCTATAATGAGTAATGTTTTTTTTTCTGCTTTTTCTTCGTCGTTTTGTTTTTTTCAGTTGCTGAATCTGTCTCCACCGGTGAGGCGCTTGCACATGCGCTTGATGCATAATCCTCTCTGATGACGTTAATGATGATGGTGATGAAGAAATCGATTATTTATTTTATTGCTGGCTCTAGTAAGGAGAACAATCGTATAGTGACGATGATGATGAAATCTTGTGTACGCCTACCACAATATTATTATTATGTAATAGGCAGCAAAAGCAAAATCTTCTCTTCCGTTCCTTCTTTATTTTGTTTGTTTGTTGAGTTGAGTTGAGTTGTCTTCATAGGAGAACTTTCCTTCCCCCACTCCCCACCCCACCAGCTATACTTATTGTCTCACATTGTTCAAGCCTGACTGACTGTACTCACTTACAATCCGTCTGTGCATCACTTCTTCCTCTTTTTGCTATATTTTATTATTCCTCATCATTCTACAGAGAAAATATTCAGGGTAAAATTCAATTTCTTCATCTTCTCTCTGTCTCTCCCTCTCTCAGTCGCTCGTCAAATGTCGATTTTTATTTTAGCCAATTTTGATTAATTCAATACACATGTGTGTGATGAATATGCAGTACACGCACACACACACACACCTGGCGCCTTGATTCCCTTTGTGCAATAAGTACTATCTCTCTCTCTCTCTCTGCATATATATGCATTGATTACTCTTGTGTTTTCTGCGTGTGTGTGTGTGTGCGCGCGTGCGTGCGTATTCTTTCTAATCCAAAAAATATCCCGGTGGTCGTGTGTTGTTGCTCTCGTCCTCTTATTCCGCCTCTTCCCCTCCCGCATTCTTGAGTTCTCCTTTTATATTCTCTTGTGATTATTGTTGTGTTCCTGTCTTACTTTCTTGTCGTCAGTGTATTATCTTGTGAAACACAAGCATCAGCTCCCTCTCTCTCCCTCTGTCTGTCTGTCTATGATATTCCTTCTTTTCTTTCTTCACTTAAAAATGAATGTGTGGGCGTTGTGCATATTGATAGAGTGAGTGCTGCTTCCTTCTTTCTATATTTCTGCGATGACACTATCATGTGAGAGAGAGAGTATATGACGAAGACGCTACTGTATAATATTATAAAATAGAGTTCTTATTTCCAACTTGCTCTACTCTCCAATATATATATATATATATATATATATATATATATATATATATATATATATATATATATATATATATATATATATAGAAATGATAATTATTATTATTGTTGCCACATTAACTACTAGCTGCAAATACTATTTTGCACCGTTACCGTCCTAAGAACTACTGCTACCACTACTATTGTCACCGCTGTTGCAACGTCTACTACTCCTACTCCTGCTGCTACGCCTCCAGAACAAAATACACTCACCCATCGATCCCATCCTATGCTGGTTGATGCTCTATTGTCTTGTTATGCTGTGCTAATTATTGGTATTGATTCACATTGCGCTATCAAATTCCATGTTAAACAAAAAGCAACGACGCCAAACTGAAGAGGAGATCCTGTTTTTGTTGTTGTTGTTGTTGTTGTTGGTTTCATGTTGTTGCTGTTGGTGTTGGTGGTTACATAAGAAGAGAAGAAGAAGAAACAAGCATAGAATGTGTTGTTTTGTGTGTACAGCTGTGAAAAAATCTTTGATTTAACATACCACATATATATATACATATACATATATATTATTCATATTTCTCTCCTTCTCTCCCTCTTTCTCTATAATTCGTCAGCCGTTTACTCTGTGCTATTGTCTTGCGTTCTTTACTATACGAATCAAAGAGAACACCGTCTTTGCTTCTTTATCACCCTCTCTCTATCTCTCTATACACACCTGTGTGTAAGTAATTTCATATTTGCATATACAACACACATTATTGCAGGAGCGAGCGGATGTGTGTGGGTGTGTGTAAGTGTGATAATTTACTGCTTTAGAAGAAAGCACATATACTATATAGTATTCCTGTAAAAATATTATTACATATGTAATTTATTGATTGATTCATGGTACCACCCTCTGTCCCCCCTCGCACAGACACTGCTCTCTCTCTTTGTGAAAACGCCTTGTACACACACACACACACACACACAGAAACACTTAATCATTCATCTTCATCGATCGATTTGAAAATTATCCTCGACCACACAAGCAAGGGGGGAAGGGGAAGTGAATCGATTTGTTTTTTGTTTTGCTTGTGTATTGTAGAGTTTCTTTCCTTTTTTCTCCTACAGTTTCTTGTTTCTTTTCTATGGTTGATTGATTGGAGTTTTTTTTCCCTTCGAATTTGGATTTCTATACACAACCGACTAAATGATAGAGATGAGTACTCAATCTTTTTTCCCTCATATATCGATCGATCTCATATCTCTTTCTCATATTGTTATTATTATTATTATTATCGTTAGCGCAATTATGATCTCTTCTTGTCTTCTCTCTTTCCTTCCAGTTCTGCCGTTCGTATTATGTATGTGTGTATTGTGTGAGAGAATACATTTGTTGTCCCGTTGAGAGTATTCTTTAGCCTATCTATGTATCTATCTATCTATCTATCTACACAAGGCATACAAATATATATCCATATATATATATATATGGTATATAGTCTCATTTACTACTCTTCCGTTTCTACTCTTCTAGCCTCCCTCTCTCTTCTGCCTCTTTCACTTCTTTCTGCGTTTTGTACGAACTATACTCATCCACTTGTGTCAGATTATTATTATTGTTGTTATTATTATTACTATCACTATTATTATGTGACATGGAATGAAATTGAACGATATATATATATATTCAAATATCTTATAAATTATGGTTACTATTATTATTATTATGATTAGTATTGTTATTATTACTATTGTTACTATTGCAACCATTACTACAATTACTTTTATTATTATTGTTATTAATTCTATTGCTAGCTATTATCACACGTACACACACCCACACACACACACACCATCACTATCATTATTCTTCGTCTCTGTATCTATCTATCTAAATTTTTCCCCTTTTTGGTTAAATGATTCAATACTTATATATATATGTGTGTGTGTGTGCGTGGGCGTGTGCACGTAAGCAAATGCTGCAAGAGCATACACCACACACACACACACACCTACAGACAGAAAGACAGACACTCACACTCACGTATGCACGTGTTTGTATTTGTATAAAATTACATTATCAATTTCAACTTATTTTGTCTTCTTCTCCCTTTCGCCTCTCCTTCCGTTGTTCGTCTAAGACATGTACATACACGGCGGTCAACAGTGGAGTTGTTGTTGTTGTTGTTGCTATTGTCTTTATCGTAGACTGTCCTAAACACCTTGAGCTGCAATCTACGGATGTTTCGCATGCGATTCGCTCCCGTCGTGAAATGTAAGATGATGTTACAGGACTGGACTACACTGACTCCTAGATTAGAAATAGGGAGTGAAGTGGTAGAGTACGTTGTCCGCCTCACCTATTTGGGAAGTATCATCAGCCAGTGCCAACGGGTTGATCTCTGACGAAATCTCAGCACGGATACAGGGGGCTCGTTTCACGTCTGCTAGTTTACGCCGTCTCTGGCGTAGACAAGATATCCGACTATCAAACAAAGGGCGTGTGTACTGCTCATCAGTCCGCTCCGTCCTCCTTTATGGCCGGCTGTGAGACCTGGCCATTGAGACTGGAAGACATGAAAAGATTAGCTGTCTTTGATCATAGGTGTCTGCGTTCTATCTCCTGTGTAAAGTGGTATAATAAGGTGAGTAATATTGAGGTTAGGCGTCGAGTTCTAGGTAAGCAGGGGAAATCATTCGACGAGACTGTGAAGCTGCATCGACTGAGATGGTTAGGACATGTGTTACGTATGCCTAGTCGTCGCCTTCCTCTTCCGACAGGCAATGTTAGCTGACATAGGGTGAGTATATATTAATGTGTACCGTTGGTGTGAAACAAGTCCTCGTGTGATAATCAAAGGGGGATCAGCCTAACGAACATAGTTTCTAAAATCCTAGGCTCAGTAATCATGAACACACTAAGCAGAACTCGGGAGGAACAAATGAGGGAAAATCAAGCAGGCTTTAGACCAAGTAGAGGGTGCATAGATCATATCTTTACTCTTCGACAGATTCTAGAACATAGACACACTTTTCGGTGTCCAACAATTGTCATATTTCTTGACTTGAAGGTGGCCTTCGACTCCGTGGATCGAAAGGTACTATGGCAATGTCTGACTGTGAAGGGAGTGCCAAGAAAGTACATTGCACTAATCAAGGCACTCTATTCAAACTCACGTAGTCGTGTAAGGGCTTATGGGGAATTGTCATCTGAATTGGTAACAACCAGTGGTGGCCGGCAGGGATATCTACTTTCCCCAATTCTGTTTAACTTCATCATAGATATGCTAATGGAAGTATCCTTAACTGAACGTAATGACTTAGGAATCGACTTGTTACCAGGGTATAGTTTTATGGACTTAGAATATGCAGATGACATAGTCCTGTTAGGGGAGAATGCTGACAAAAGGCAGAGTCTTCTGAACACCTCGAGCAATAATCTTCGTATGTTTGGCATGCGATTCGTCCCTGCAAAATGTAAGATGCTGCTACAGGACTGGACTACGTCAACTCCTAGCTTAGTGATAGGGAGTGAAGTGTTAGAACATGTTGACCACTTCACCTATTTGGGAAGTTTTATCAGCACCAACGGACTGATTGGCGACGAAATATCAGCATAGATCCGAAAATCTCGAGCTGCTTTCGCTGACTTACACCATCTCTGGCGTAGGCGTGACATCCGGTTATCAACCAAGGGACGTGTGTACTGCTCAGTAGTTCGTTCCGTCCTTCTCTGTGGCTCTGTAACATGGCCAATACGAGTTGAAGACATGAAAAGGTTGACTGTTTTTGATCATAGATGTCTATGATCTTTTTATAACCTTATGTGGTATAATAAGGTAAGTAATGTTGACGTTAGGCGTAGAGTGTTGGGCGAAGAGGGAAAATCAATCGACGAGGCTATAAAGTTACATAGACTGAGATGGCTAGGTCATGTGCTGCGCATGCCTAACCATCGCCTCCCCCGATGGGCATTACTAGCTGATATAGGTGCAGGTTGGATAAGAGTAAGTGGTGGCCAAACAAAAACATGACCTCATCAATCCATGAAATCCTTGACAGTTAAACTGAGTCAGTCAGGTAGGGAGATGCAGACTTCCGGGTTGGGGGCCTCGGGACTCTAGGAATCAATGGCTGGAGACAATAGGTGGCATGGCTCAAAATCGTTGTCAATGGCCAGTGCAGATGTATTCAGTCTCTGTAATCTTTCATATTCCTTTCTACCATTACCCATTCTGTTTCACTCTTATACTTGTCAGACTGTATTGATTCTCTTCACTCATATTCTTGTCTTCCTTTGTGTGGTATTTGGAACATGGCTACTCAAACTGGTGCACTCCGGTGCCGAGTTCTATGTTGAATCCAGACAGGCAGAAACCACCTTGCTTAGCCTTGCTTATTAATAAGCTCGGTAGAAAGAGAGGTGGTTGGATTAGGGTTAGACTAATTAAATAACTAACTAACTACATCGTGGCTGCTGGAACACTTCAAAACTGAAGCTTGTTGTTACAAACGTTTGTGTTCCACTCAGGGGGATGCAAACTAAAGTTAGAATTCATGAGACGACCGCTGAATGAATTCCGATTCCAAGTGGTTGCAAAAAGAAATGATCGTCTACAAGTCTGACCTCACAAGTCCGATCCCTTGTTGAAGTTATAGGTGCACATTGATGAAGAGTGGGAAACTAGGACGAAACAGCTCTTCTGTATTTTTTGGTTAAATATCAATCCGTTGATGAGACATGGAACGCACGTGTGTATCCGATACGGATTTCTCGATATAATCAACAATTACAGCTCGTCTTCGTCGAGTTATCTAAGTTTTAACCACTCGTAATTAATTAATTAAGGTTTAATATTTCGAATGCCTATCGCCTGCCTCAGCTGTGTTCAGTAGACAAATACGAAGTCTATTGGAAAGATTCGGTGGGATACGATGAATTACCTTGAAAGCTTTCGTTTTCTCCACTTCACGACCACTATCAATAATTAAATGTGACAAAATTGAGCTATCGATTGTTTTTTTCAGTCCTTTACCAAACCACCACGATGGGAGATGTTCACTAACACGTTGGCTAAGCTGTCTAGTAGTAGTGTGGTCAACATAACTGTCACCGTAGGTGCAGTTGAATTGATAAATGCACATAGATGTGGCAAAACTATCAAGCTTATCCTTCGTTTCCGCCCCAATCATTCGTCGGTTAGAGAATGACAAACAGGTGTGCTGCGTAAAATGTTCTACGTATGCTCCTTGAAAGTCTTCGGAATGGAATCTCACTTGATAAGTCACCATTAAATTGGAACCTAATAAATAGAGGTTTCTTACGTGCAGTCAAAGTCTCAGGTTTTTTCTCTGATGTTTTCATATGTTTCTTTATGAAACTACTCGGATAGCCAGCCCATCTCCGTCAAGGAATCGTGAATATATTCAAATTCCTTTTGTAAGAGGTCATCCGTACATATCTTTCTTGCTCTGCTCGCGAGAAATTTCACAACATTCCTTTTATATTGAATGAGTACGTAACTAAGGAAGTCTGTGTATTGCCCTATGAATGTGCTTTTTCTGTACACACTTTTCCCTTAAGTGACCCATCTTCTCACCTACTTAGTAAGACATCCAGAAAATGTAGTTTACTATCCTGCTCCCCTTCGCAAGTAAAGCAAAAATAAACGAAGGGTGGATGTTGTTGAATTTCATCAACAATTTTTCTATGTTAACATTCTCATCAGCTAAGATAAATGTATCATCGACATTTAGGTAATACATATCAAACTCCTTGATGATGTCTTTCAATTTCCCGTTATCAAGTTTTGCGAGAAAGAAGTCAGCTAATATTGGGCCTAATGATGAACCACCCATATCTATTCCATCTACTTGTCGATAGTATGAATTATTGAAGACAAAGTGAACATTCATTGTGCATTTGAGAAGTAATTCTTTGAGGCTACTACACAAGGGGATTTCTAAGTCTAATTGTCTTTTGGTGATTTCTTAACAAATATAATAATTTATCCACAATGGTTACCGCAGTCAAAGTTGCCGATTGTTATTCTCGTTACACAAGTGGACACTGAATGTGACTGTCAAGTGATAATCGTTGGGTTGATGGGTATTTAGTCGTGCGCAGGTTTGTATGACTCAGACCTATTCATTCTATCTAAGTACATGAGGTGAGACAGAAAGGGAGAGCACACACACACACAGAATTTGTCCGAGCTGTCTGAAAGACTTTGCATATTTTATGGGTATGGATCTGTAAGTCCTGCCTATTTTATACTCCACCTGACTAACTCCAGCACCACCATAGGGGTAGTAAAGACTGTTGCGTTATACTTCAACAGATTGGTGGTACCCGTTGACATCTCTCTTTCCAATATTTTCTCATACATACTAATTTACCATTTAAGAGAAGCGCTTATATCTTCCTTCCTGATGGACTAAAATCTCCACGCTCTATCACAGGTTGATCTCAGAGAACCATTGGAAACCATGAAGTACTATAAAACGCTTCTGTCCTAGTTTGGGACTCTTCAACAGTAGGCACCCTCAAGGGATCAAACCTACGACCTTTCGACTACAAGGCAAGCTCGTAGACCACTGAGTCACTCATAAAAGTTATTCTGATTCTCTCTGGTGACTGCAAGACGAAGTTACCTGGAGTTCTAGTGCGAGTCGTAACCGGTAGTGGGGTCCACCTGGTCAGGAGTAAGTTCAAGTACTCACTGATGAATATTGACAAGTGATCGCGTTACATACATCACGAATTAGTAAAAGTTAGAATTTATGGGCTAGCCAGTCATTGAATCGGCTCCAAGTGTCTGAATGGTCTATGAGCTTGACTTGTAACCGGTAGGTTCCAGGTTCATACCTTGTTGATGCATGCGTACTTGCGATGAGTCTAAAAGTATGACAAAACATCTGTCCAGTACTCCCTGGCTGGTTCTATCCTTTTCGGAAATTTTCTCTCTTGGCTCTGCAATTATATATATATATATATATATATATATATATATATATATGCGTCGGCAGGGGATCGAACCCCGGACCATGTGCATGGTCGGCGAGAGTCCTAACCACTGTGCCACCGACGCACAGATGAGATAGAATGTAGCTGTGAATGGATTTTGTTTGTCCTTCACTTAATCACCATCCAGGATGATGTTCAGAAATCCGACGATAACCACATCTCATTGTATGGCCTATGTAACTAACTGGCTCCTCATCGGAGCAGTCAAATTGTGACAGATACATATAGAAAAGGCAAAGATGGATAGTTAGTTTATCTCTTACTCCCGAATGTAAAATACAGGTTTGGTTTTGAAGAGACAGCATAATTTAGCAGCACTGAATGCCCTTTTAACCGCCGTATTCCTTAAGCGTTCTGTAGAACCAGAAAAGGAAATGATCGAAAATGATATTCTTTGCTCAATTTTCTTTTCTAAATGTTTGAAATCAACAAAACATCTCCAATTTGTACTATCCTCTTCAGTTGTCTTCAGGTCACCCCACCGTTACCCATAGGCTGTCATCTCTTCCTTGCACGACCTGCATATCATCCTTGGAGACACACCTAATTCTTCATTTCTCAATCTAGCTCCATTCTATAGCGTCTGTCTATCTCACGCGATGTCATTCGACCATATCTTCAGCGTGTGTCCAGTTCACCTCTATTGTACAAACATTCTAAGTCCCAATGCTTATTTTCGCTCCCACGAAAAGACGACACACTGGCTGACGACTGATTTCCCTTATTTCGTCTCACCGACTCCTGTGAAGAATAGGTTTGTTTTAAAAAAAAAATATTATTTTCTTAAGCTTTAGAGTTTCCATAGCAATTGGATCGATGTCAAGGCCGGGCTTAGAACCGACTAGCTATTCAGGTTGCGAACTAGTAAAGTGGGTGAGGTGATGTGAAGAGGAGATGAAAACATGTGGGAAGACTTGGAGCGGGGTGAAAACGTTGGCAGAGAAGCGAACGCAATGGAGACTCGCGGCTGAAGCCGTATGTTCCTCTAGGAATTAAAGGAAATAATAATAAATAACACCCTACTCGCCCTACTGACGGCTTTTAGTGTCGTCAGATTAATCGGTTGTGGGTGGGGGTCATTAAAGAAGGATAGGTACTGATGGTCTCAAGTTCCAAGCCTCAGGATGGGAACATAATTATTTACTAAAGAATGTAGATACACGTAGGCAAAAAGTTCCAAATTGGATGCACGAATTCCAACAGTTGAACTTCAGTATGTTACTCACTAGCGACTGGTCGTATTCAGGTAGGTAGTTACTTGAGTTCTTGTGGAAAGTCGTAACCGGTAGTGGGGTACAGCAAATCGGGTGTGAGAATAATTACTAACCACTAATGACATAGAGGCTACAGCAATTCGCACTGTATTGTGAATTGTCACAAGTTGAATCGGCTCCCAATGGATTGATGGTCTATGAGGTTGCCTTGTAACCGGAGGATCCTAGGTTCCAAACTATGGCGGTGAATGCCTACTGATGAAGAGTTCTAAACTAGAAAGGTAAAACGGCTGTCTGGCTGTAATCCCTAGTTAGTTTTCCAATAGTTGTTCCTCTAACCGATGTCACCTCATCATGATGACATCCTTTAATCATTCAAAAAATTATGCAAACCAACATGAATATTCCAATAATTATTCGCTTACTATCCATACCTGTAAAACTGGTGTGTCCTACATAGATAGGAATATATATATATCAAACGAATGCCTTCTGACTAATAACTGATTGACTAGTTTCAACATGGAACTTTGCACAGATGTCCAGAAGTCCCAGTTGCCAAATTCCCTCTATGTAGTAGAAAAAGTAACAGAAGAGAGTAAAGACAGATTCAAACGATTGGTGATACAAGTCAAGAAAATTAGGTACTAATGAAATTAGGGTAGTAACAAAGGTGATGAGTTGTCACAAACAGTTGTTAAAAGAAGTTATGTAATGATAATGATAATAATATGAATAGTTTCATGAGTGAGGTTTACTCAGGATACACATAGTAACAAAGAAGAGAATACGAAATTACGTAAGAGTTCTAAATGAACACAAGAATTATAAACAATTAAAGAACAGGCAAACAAACAAAATTAAGTCATCAAAATCAAAAAAACTCAAATAAAATTTTAAAAACATTGTTACCATGACAGTAGAAGTGGTTGAGTAATCTTCTTTTGTATGCACAGCTCCAGTTTTTCTATGTGAATGGTCAAAGTTTCAGCGGTACATAGAAGACGAAACCGTATTGTCTTTGGTAGGTTATTCTTGGCTGTGTAGATTACTTTGAAGCAGGAGGCACTTGTTGAGATGGAATGATCAGGTGTTCACTTATTGAACTCCTTATAGCACCACTCTTGCATTTTTGCAACCATGCTGGACAGTGTTCTTGAATCTTTTTGGACAGGATGCGCGTCGAACGACCAATGCACCTGGCTGATATATGCACATAGAAGTGGTCAGATGCGGGATCTTGTCTCTGAGGCTTCTGCAGATCAATGAGCGACTGGAGAACACTATTCTTAGCGTTGCTGCAAAGAATGTTCTTCTCAGAGATGATGTGATCCTTCTCTTGGGAATATCGCTTGCTAAATCTCCCTTGAAATCCAAGTTCATGTAGAGTTTCTTTTTAGGCTCAGAGAGAGAGAGAGATAATAAACAGAAGTGTGAATGAGGGGAAAAGAATAGTAGTAATATGCTGGAAGAACAATAAAGTTTTATTGAATGATATGACAAATCACGAAGAGTGAATGCATCTGCTCCACCCATTGACACCGAAGATTTTGAGCCACATCACCGATAATTCTCTCTAATCGCCATACCATTCTTACCATACCCAGGATGCCAACCAGTCAGTCTACACCTACCTCCCCACGTGACTGACTGACTAGCTGACTTAAACTAACTGTTGTGGATTTCTTCATTGATTGATGATGCCATATTTTGGTGTTGACTAGCATGTGTTAGCTCTTTATCGACGTCATCGATCCTATGTCAGCGAATATTGCCCGTTGTCGAGGAAGGCGACGGCTACTCATGCATATGTAACACATATCTCCGAATCATCTCAATCGATGAAGCTGCTTCACAGCCTCGTCGATTGATTTCCTCTCCTTCCTTATCTAATACTCAACTGAAGTCTCACCGGAATATTTCTCCCTTTATTGTACCACCACATAACACGGGAGATAGAATACAGACACCTATGATTACTATTATACCTGATCACTATTCACCGTTCATCCTTAATAATCGATCAATTTAATCTATGAAAGTGCATTTGTTTATAAAGGCATTTAATCATTATTTAGAAGGAAAATAATCAAATCTTGTTATATAATTTTAAGCGTGCATCATTTCAGAAGGAGAGAAACGGTATCAACATTATCACTAGCATATTATTTTTCTCTTACCTTCGAAGAAGTGGAGACGGGAGTAAGGCAAGGTTGGCTGGCTGGCTGGCTGCCTACTATCTCAAATGATTTTCCTGATTGCGGTAAATCGGATAATGCTACAGACAGCGGGCAGCGAGGAAACAGGCATAAAATGGACCCACAAAAAAACTTAGAGGATCTGGATTTCGCCGATGCGATATGTGTCTGATTTCCCACAAACTGAAAGATATGCAAGTGATGAAGAGCAACAAGTTGACAGAGGAAGCAGCATCAAAGATAGGACTTCACTTCAGGTGAACATAGAGAAAACAGAGGTAGGTGATGAAGATTACTGGACATTAGCAACCGCAAACAGCACCACGAAAAAACAACAATAGACAATAATCAGGCAGCATAAACGGGAGAAGTCTGAATGGAGCAACCTCCTCCCCCTGCCTACCTTATCTGGGAAGCATCGTCTCAATTACAGGTGAACGGAACTGTTGAGGATATCAAAGCAGAGAGGAACGGGAAATCAAGGAAAGCTTTCATTACTCTCACCAAGTCTGTGTGGAGGAGGTCGACAGCACTCAGTATGAAAAATAAGATCCGGATTCTCAACTCCAATGTGAAACCAGTCAGTGCTACTTACTACATGGATCAGAGACTTGGAGCGTCACTAAAGGTACTTCGAACAAACTACAGACCTTCATCAACAGCTGTCTTCGGTGAATACTTCGCTGAAGATCAGATGGCCAGCCAGAAAAGATCAGCAACAGGGAGGAATCTCTGGTAATGAACGAACCAACCTAACCCATCAGGAACCAATTGTGGAAGAAATGTGCAGGATGAAATGGAGGTGGATTGGCTGGTCATACTCTGAGAAAATAAAACATCAAGTGGTGACATCACACGCCAGGCCATCACTCGAGTGGAATCCGAATGGGAAGCGGCGAGTTAGTTGATCGTCAGTGGGGGGTGGGTGGGGTGACATGGAGTAGGTGATGTGAAGAGGAGATGAAAGCATATGGAAAGACTTGGAACGGGGTGAAAACGTTGGCAGAGAAGCGAACGCAATGGAGACGTTTGGCTGAATCCCTATGTAGCCCTAGCAACTAAAGGAGACAAAAATAATAATAGTAATAAAAAAAATTCCCTTGAATTCTGAGTAGAACATGGGAGACTTCAACAGCAGATCTCCATGTCATCCTATTTTCTGATGTCTTCTTTAGTTGATCCCATGATTGTCCACAGGATTTCACATCTTCTTCCTCCTCCTCCTACACGATCTTCTCCGTGTTATCATCAAACTCATGGAGAACTCGTCGTTCCTCACTGATGTTCCTCTTTATAACCAGTCTAGCGTGTTATGTCTCCTCAGTGTGTATTCGATCCATCTGTGTTTTCCCTGGAATACGTTATTGATTGGTCTATTGCACTGAATTTCTTGTTTCGGATTCTTTCTGGTTAACCGTCTGATTTTTAATATGTAACTGGCGAATGGGGTACCTGTTGATTAAGTAGCTTTTCGTGATATGCAAAGTTTTTGACCTATACAATAATAATAATAGAAGTGATGACTGCCTTGATATTGGTGTGTTGAACGGAATCCGAATCCTGTTATTTATGTAGGTTTCCACACTGATTCCAGAGTGATGAAGGCCTGTCTTGCCTTTCTGATTCTGGCTGACTCTGATGTCTTCATCGGTTCCTTTGACCTGTGGTTGAAGCTATGCTTCCTAGATTACTGAAGGAAATAACGTTCTTGAATTGTGTCCTTGGTTCACAAAATGTGCTACTGAATATTTTGTAATTGACGACATTCAAAAAGATGTGGTCGTGTATATCTCACAGAAGAAAAAGAAGAGATATCACAATGATGGATTGGTTTGTGCTTCAGGTCAGATAGAACTGAGTCACATGATCTACTGCCAGTCAATTAGTGTTTTATCTGAAGATCCTTGGCAAAGAGAAATTTATTTTATTTATTTTGATTACATACCTTGATTACCCACCGTATTTTTGGTACAAGTATGGAATTTTCAGCATGTGATATCGGTAGCCCAAAATTTACAGGCCAACCATTTACGCCGTCTCTGGCTTAGTAGACGTGATATCCGGTTGGCTATCGACCAAAGGGCGAGTGTGCTGCTCACCAGTCCGCTTCGTCCACCTTTATGACTGTGAGCAAAACCTTGCCATTGAGAGTGGAAGGCATGAAAAGATTAGCTGTCTCCCGTGTGAAGTGGTATGATAAGGTGGGCAATATTGAAGTGAGGCTGTTAAGGAGGAGAAATCAATCGACGAGGCTGTGAAATTACATCGACTGAGATGGTTAGGACATGCGTTACGCTTACCTGTACAGTCATCGCCTTCCTCGACAATGGGCAATGTTAGGTGACATAGGCTCAGGCTGGAAAAGAGCTAGCGGTGGTCAGACCAAAACATGATTTCATCAGTCAATGAAGGAATCCACAACAGTTAGTTTAAGCCAGCCAGCCACGTAGGAAGGTGTAGACTTCCTGACTGGTTGAGGTTCTCGGGACGGTGAAAACCAATGAAAGCTGGAGACAATTGGCGATGATATGGCTCAAACTCATCGTTCTCAGTGGCTGGAGTAGATGCATCCACTCCTTGTAACTTATAATTTCCAATAAAACTATATTGTTCTTCGTTATTACTATTCCTTTGTCTCACACCTCTGTTTACTGTCCCTATTATGCATTTCTTCGACTTTCTTCTGTTGCTTTGTGTGCTACATGAAGGGAGTGTGGCGACTTGAAGTGTTGCACATCGGTGGAAAGTTCTATGTCAAAAACAGACAGACAGACCATGGATATCAGGTGTGTCTCGGCAGGAGATCGAACCGTGGACCATGTGCATGGTCGGCGAGAGTTCTAACCGCTGTGTGATAAACTCCACTGAAAATTCTGCACATTATATAAACTTTGTTCATAATGAAGCTATTATTATTTTTATTATTACTATAACCTGAAGGTCCTGATTCCCAATCATATCGGTGTCATGTTTGGGTGTTGTTGTAGAATCCCGAATAAAGGACGAAACAACTGTCCAGATAAATTTATCTCATTTCCTAATTGTATGCCAGAGGGAAGTCATTTTATCAAATTCAATAAACAAATAAATAAATAAAAGACTGGAGGTCAATTTCAAATGTCAATTTATTTCATTCCAGACAGACATAAATCTTGTCAAGGGTAGGTAGGGTGGGAGGGGGGGGAAGTGCTGGGATGACAATACTAAAAACGCGTATGCACAACTGACCTTGAAATGAATGAAATTCAGACAATAAAACTTCTCATATAACTAAACCTGTGTGACCTTTCTGTCGGAATTGTTGAAAGTTGATTTAATCTTATTGAATTGAATTTTTTTGATTTTCCCGTCGATTGATTGGACATCGTCGAAGCATCTGCACAAGAAGCCGACATGTCAACCTGAGACCGAGCACTTCGGTCCAATCAATCGACGGGAAAATCAAAAAAATTCAATTCAATAATTAATATGACCCGTCGCACAAGAGGTGGCTCTCGTGGCCCAAGTGGTCTAGTGGATAACGCTTTGGCGTTTGAAACTATGGGTACTGGGTTCGAGCCTCGGTGGGAACATCATCACTCACTGAGAAATGCAGGTACATCCAGCTGACGAGTCCCAAATAGGACGAAATGCGCATCCTGGATTCCACTGCTAGCCACCATCCACCAATTGATTTAATCTTGTCTACTTGGCAGATTGGGTCATAAACAGAATTGTCTGTTCCCGAAAACTGCCATGATTTATTATTATTATTAGTAGTAGTTGTTGTATTACTTCTTATAGGTCTGTTGAGTTCCGAGTAGAACACAGGTCTTCAACAGTACAAATCTCCACTGTGGTCTGTTCTCTGTGGTCCTCTTGGAAGTTGGCCTGATGACTGAACATAATGTGTCATCTCCTCCTCATCCTCACCTCAAAAACGATCTCCTCCATGTCACCCTCATACTACCCACCTCCCAACTCGCCGTTTCCCAGTCACCTTCCACTCCAGGTGTCATTCCAACCAGCTGTCTACTCATCGTGAGCTCCATCCATCTCTATTCTCCTCACCATATTTGTTGGCCAAAAGGTTCTTGGTTGATTCCTTCCTAGAGTTTCTTGTTGCCAACGTTTTGTGGCTGGCCATCTTATCTTCATCATAGAGCCAATGAAGAAGACGGCAGCTGTTGATTGACGTGTGAAGTAGCCTGTTAGAAAGGCTTTTCGTCATTGATGTGGCAATTTTCTAATCGATATTGAAGAAGAAGAAGTAACTAACTTGACAGTATTGTTGAACAGAACCGGAAATGGTGAGAGATAAGTAAAGGATGTGACCTCTTTCAACGAATTCTGTTGGTAGTGATTGGTTCTTGCTGGGTTTTTTTTCTTTTCTTGGTTGGCTATTTTCATCATCTCTGTCTTCTCGACGTTCAACTGAAGTCCTGTCTTCTCTGCCTGCCAACCTCTTCTTCCACTTTATTGGTTTTCGCATAGTTTTATAGTGTGTGTGTGCTACATTAGACATAAATCATTCGTGAAATCAAGATTTTGTAAAGTCTTCTTATCCGTCCAACGTATTCCTATATTTTAGCTTCCCAATGTCCACCAAAATGAGGAATTTCATCGTATGTAGTAGTATTAGTCACCCCCAAACTATCAGTCTGTTTTTGACATAGAACTTTCCACCGATGTGCAACACTTCAAGTCGCCACACTCCCTTCATGTAGCACACAAAGCAACAGAAGAAAGTCGAAGAAATGCATAATAGGGACAGTAAACAGAGGTGTGAGACAAAGGGAACAGTAATAACGAAGGACGATATAGTTTCATGGGAAATCATAAGTTACAAGGAGTGGATGCATCTCCGCTCGCCATCGAGAACGATTTTGAGGTATATCGTTCCGTTCCGAGGACCCCAACTAATCAGGAAGTCTGCACCTTCCTACGTGACTTAAACTAACTGTTGTGGATTTCTTCATTGACTGATGAAATCATGTTTTGTTCTGACCACCGCTAGCTCTTTTCCAGCGTGATCCTATGTCACCTAATATCGCCCATTGTCGAGGAAGGTGATGACTGTACAGGTAAGCGTAACACATGTCCTAACCATCTCAGTCGATGTAATTTCACAGCCTCGTCGACTGATTTCTCCTCCTTACCTGCCTAGCACTCGACCGAAGCCTAACCTCAATATTGCTCACCCTATCATACCACTTCACACGGGAGACAGCTAATCTTTTCATGTCTTTCACTCTCAATGGCAAGGTTTCGCTCACAGTCATAAAGGTGGACGAAGCGGACTGGTGAGCAGTACACCCGCCCTTTCGTAGATAGCCAACCGGATATCACGTCTACGCCAGAGATGGCGTAAGCTCGCATATGCGAAACTAACCCTCTGTATCCGTGCTGAACTCGTCCTTTCCCATCAGGGCTCTACTTGAGATTAGACCTAGGGAGTGGTGTCATTCGATGGTCTCCTCAGGGTACGTCCGATCCATCTCCATTTCGTTTTATATACTTGTTGAGTAATAAGGCCTAATTATTATATTATTATTATTATTCTCTTGAGTTCTGAGTGGAACATAGGGCTGGTTTCAACAACATATCTCCAGTCTCTTCTGTTTCCTATCATCCTTTTCAGTAGGGTCCACGACCGCCTAAACTCTCCCATCTCTTCCTCACACAACCTTCTCCATGTCACTCTCACACTGATGATCCACTTATCGCTTCCCACTGGGATTCCACTCGAGCAATGGCCTGCATGGCGTGAGATATCATTCGACAGCCTCCTCAATGCATGTCCTATTCATCTCCATTCTCTCCTACATGTTTGTTGAACAAAAGGCTCTTGCTTATTGGTTTTTTCCCACAGTTTCGTCTTACTTATTCTTTCTGGCTACTTGGCTATTTGATCTTCAGTATGGAGCCAGCCAGTGAAGTGGATTATTAGTATTTCTTTTTATTCCTAGACGAACATAGGGCTTCAGCTGAGCGTCTCCATTGCCTTCGGTTCTATGACAGAGTTTTCACCTGGCTTCAATTCTGCCCACATGCTGTCATCTCCTCTTCACATCACCTCCTCCATGTCACCCCATCCTCGCATTGACGACCAACTCCTCGCTTCCCATTCAGTCAGGTTCCACTAGAGCAATAGCTTGTCTAGTGATGTCACTTGATGGTTTGTTTCCTCAGAGTATGACCAGCCAATCCACCTCTATTTCTTCCTGCTTATTTGTTGCACAATCGGTTCCTGATGGGTTGGTTCGTTCACTGCCACAGATCCCTGTTGCTGATCTCTTCTGGCTGGCCATGTGATCTTGAGTATTGAGCGAAGACAACTGTTAGTGAAGGTCTGTAGTTAGTTTGAGATGCTCTTAATTACTCACCAAGTCTCTAGTCCGTATAGTGAGTAGCACTGACTGACTTCACATTGGAGTTAAAAATCCGTATCTTATTTTCATTTTCATTCTGAGTGGTGATGATCCCCACCAAACAGACTTGGTGAGAGTAATGAAAGCTTTTCCGATCCTCGCTGCTTTTATATCCTCATCAGTTCCGCCCGTTGTTGAGACGATGCTTCCCAGGTAGGTATAGGAGGGTTGTTTCTTTCAGGCTCCTCCCAATAATACTGGCTGATTGTTGTCTGTTGTTGTTGTTAGCCAGGAATCTTCATCACCTTTGTTTTCTCTGTGTTCATCTGAAGGAAGTACTATCTTTGATGCTTCTTCCTCTGTCAACTTGTTGCTTTTCACTTGCATATCTTTCACTTTGTGTGAAATCACACAAATATCGGATCCAGGAAATCCAGATCCTCCAGGTTTTTCGTGAAGGTCCATTTTATGCCTGTTTCCTCATTGCCCGCTATCTGTCGCATTATCCAATCAACTGCGATCAGGAAAATAATTGGAGATAGTAGGCAGCCTTGCTTTACTTTCGTCTTCACTTCGAAGGATTCCGTGAAGTTTCCCGTTGTGGATTACTTTTAATGCACTTTTAATGTAGTTTCCAAATCACCTTTTGATTGACGCCACATTATCGAGGGCCTTTTCAAAGTAGATGATGTTGAAATAGAGAGGTGACTGCCATTCCGAGCTCTGCTAAATGATGATCCGTAGTGCGGCGATTTGATCAATTTTGATGTGGTTGTGTTCTCTGAGCTGGATGGTTGATTTGCGAAACTGTCATCACCCTAGTAGGTGACAACTTCAATTTGGTCAATACATGACTTGTTTCTCCTAAATTCAGCCTGTTCCGGTCGAAATTTTCATCCAGGGTGGCGTGTTTGATTCTCTCCAGGATGACGCGGCTTAGTATCAAGTCCACTGTTGTCTCTGGATCCGTTTTCAATGCTTCTGTTGGGATTCCATCTGGTCCTGCTGCTCTTCCAGGTTTTAGCATCTTGATTGCCTTCAGGACTTCTGTTCTCTTCGGGAGGTTGATGTGAAGTGGATAGCTGTTGATAAATGTCTGTAACTTGTTGGAAGTGTAAGTTTCTGACCCGTATGACAAGTTTTTACTTGACGATCGCCTCTAACTCTTCCTCCACCTAACCTTATATCAACTAACATCACTCATCAAAGAAGGCAGTGACTTGGCATAATCAATACAAGTGCCCAGGAAAGAAAACTATATCAGCAATCGTAAAAATAGTGGAGAAACAGACTTCAATAAAAAAAGAGAATACAAATTAACACATAAAACTCTTTGTATTCCATTCAGACCCCAAGAAACGTATAAATTCATATTATGTATATTATATCTATATTATCATTCTTGTATTTTGTTTAATTAAAAACTTCATTCAAGTATTGGTTTGTAGGGATTTTAATTGATTGGTTACAGGATTTCACCATGAGCTGACATTATAGTTAGACAGCCATTGGAAAACCAGTACTGGGAGTACTGGACAACTGTTTCGTCACTCTAGTTTGGGACTCTTCAACAATATGCACCCAAGGTATTTAATGTTTGACACTATGCCACAAAAACATCATATTGAACGAACTAGTTTGTGTAGGTTATCATCATTATATCTGAAGATGGGTGAGTACTGATGAAGAGTCCCAAACTAGGACGAAACAACACTCCCACGTTTTCCAATGGTTCTCTAACTAATGTCAGCTTATGATGAAATCCTTAAAACTTCATTATTTTTACTATAATAATAAGAAGAAGAAGGAGAATTAATTAATTAATTAATTAGTTAATAAAATGAAATTATTTCTGAATACCTTAAAAGTTCACTTGTTTACAAGGTTATATAACTCATTCTTATCTACCCTAACTATGTATGTATAGATAGATAGATGGATAGATATATACTTGTTTTCTAATTTATAAGAACTTACTTAGTTTATAAAATAATAAAATATACATAATACCATTTAATTAATGAAATATCTATTAACTAATCAATACTATATATATATATTTATATGTTTACGCGTATACATTCGACCAATTGTCTAAAATAATCGATAAAATTCAATCGATAAAATTCAAATTTAAATCAACTAAGACGATTAATGCTTCTGCTTTACATACAACGCAGGTGTTTGTTCAACTCATTGCCTATCTATCCATCTAATTAACTCAATAAAGAGAAGAAAGAAAAGAAAACAAAAGAGATGAAAAAGATGAAAAAAAAATCAGCTAAACATTCTTTATTAGAAAGAAATATTCTACATGGTCATCAATTAAGAGATTTATTTTTATTCGGTAAAACTGGTATCTCAACTATAATGAATTATCTACATGAATTAATTCATTCCTTAGAAGTAATGCTATTTCGTTCATATGCTATATCAAGTTATTTTAATGAAGTACTATTAAATCAAACAAAACGTCAATTTCGTTTAATGCTTAAATATGCAGCGTATATTACATTTGTATTATTTTTAGAAACAACTGTACGTATCCCAGATTCAACAATTCATGATATCAAATATTCATTTATATTAATTATCCCAATTATTTGTGCCTATTTATCTACATTGTTTCCATTGAAACATAATACTTATGTATTTATGTCATCAATTTTATGTATATGCTTTCCAATTATTATTTTATGGTCTAGACGTATGGCATTTCGATCAGATCATGGTTTATTGACACCAATTATTATCTTAATTATATGTATGTTTATTTTTTCACCATTAAATTTATCAATATGTATTTGTTCATCAGCAATTATAGTAGCAATTTATACTGTATTAAAAATTATTCATACCTCTGTTATTGATGATAGCGATTCTAAGCATAAACATGAACATCAAAGAATAGAAATACCCTATTTTGATATATATAAACGTTTAAGTTCATCTAAGTCACTTGCTCAAGTTGAAGCTGGTGTTATACAATCAGCAAATCAATATGATTCACGTATATTTAAACCAAATCGTTTAATTGAACAAATTATCACAGTGACATTATTATTATTACCAATATGTATTGTTGGTGTCTATTTACGTTTTGCTAATATATTAAAACAAAGATTTGCATTTTTAAAATTAGGTAAAAGTGTTGAAGCACGTAATCAGTGTAAATCAGCTTTAAAGCATCAAGTTCATTGGATTGAAGCTATTATGCCATCATGTATACGTGAAGAATATCAACAATTTCGTCAACGTAAATTATATCCAAATAAAGATATGTGGGTATTTAATAAAACTTATCAAAATGTTAGTATATTATTTGCTGATATTGTTGGTTTTACAAATATGAGTTCAAATAAAACAGCTTTACAAGTTGTTACTATGCTTAACAATTTATTTAATCGTTTTGATGATTTATGTTCATTAACAAAATGTGAAAAAATTGGTACACTAGGTGATTGTTATTATTGTGTCTGTGGTTGTCCTATCCCACAATTTGATCATGCAAAATGTTGTATTGAAATGGGATTAGGAATGTGTCGTATTATTAAAGTTTTTAATTATGATTATAATGAATCTGTAAGTATGCGTGTTGGTATTCACACTGGACGAGTAAATGCTGCTATCATTGGTATAAAACGTTTTCGTTTTGATGTCTATTCATACGATGTTATCATTGCTAGTGAACTGGAAAGTACTGGTCGAGCTGGTCGTGTACATGTATCACAGACAACCTTTGATTTAACTAAAAATTTATATAATTTTTCAAAAGGTGAACCATTAATTATTAAAAAAGAAGAAAAACGTGGTATTGCTGGTATGGAGTTGATTAAAACAACACTGGACACCTATTATGTTGATCCACGTTCATCATTATTACGTGAAAAACATGAAAAATTTGGTAACACATTAATTGATAATTTATTTTATACATCAAAACCAATACAACGTAAGCGTTTAGTAAAGAAAACATCAAATGACACATCATTAACACATAGAAAAGTATCTTCAAAAGCATCACCATCATCACCGCAACCCCCACCGACGCCAACATCAATAAATCGAATAGAATCTTCTTCATGTATGGCTTCAACAGCGATCACTTCATCTTCTACATTATTTGAATCTTATCATGATAATGCTGGTCATTTATCGTCTTCGTCATCTGAATTCTCCTCTTCATCCAAATCGTCATCCGCTTCATCCTCATCACCATCAGCATCCTCCTCCTCCTTCTCCACCAACTCGTCATCCTCATCAATATTCTCTCCATCAATATCCCCGAAAACCTCCTCTTTATTAGCTTATCGTCATTCAAGAGAATCAATGTCAAAAAGTTCTTTAAAAACAATTGCCACATATTTATCACAAAATCCTGATATCTATCAAGATATCTTTCCATCAAAATGGTCTAATATACAATGGAAGTGTCTAGGTCAGACCGTTGGAAGACATTATGAGTCGGTGATTAAAATATTTACTCGTGATATTAATTTAGTGTATAATTTGAAAACTGATAGTGAAAAACAATATGAATTATTTCGTTTACCACCATTACAACCATTATTATTAAAATTTTATGATCATGAAACAGAATGGCATTATAATTCATGCCTATCTGAGTATATAAGTTCAATATATATTGATTCACCAAAAGTTTCTGCTATCGGTGATGTATTCATCAATATGATATTAATGTTATTTTTAATTGCTAATTGTTTTATATGTTATCAACAAATAAAATTAACTTGGCGAACATTAACCATCTATATTGCTTGTTTATTAATTTATTTATTTCTTTGTGCATGTTTATTATTCACAGCAACCACATATAATGTTTTCATTAAATCAAGTCTATTAAAACGTTATTATAATCTCTTAGTGAATACATATATCCGTGAATTATGCATTGGAATTATATCTGTTATGCCAACTATCCTGTTATGCATATTCTTGTATACAGTTAATGATATCAATGCACTAATAGATCGTAGATCTTATATATCAGCGCTTAGTTTTCATTGTATCCTATTTCATGCAATACATATATCTTCGATAACAATATTTCGTATTCTTTGTATTTTATTCACACTAATATTATTAATTATAACAACAACATTTATTTATGCTAGTCAATCAGATATTGATATTTGTTCAAATACAACACGTTTTATCCATGATATCGCTTATGATACATATCGATTTATTTATTTAATTGAATTATTTGCTTGTACATTTTTAGTGATTGAAGTGACACGACAAAATGAAATTAATAATCGTTTATGCTTTTATGTATCACGTGAATCAGAAATTGTCTCCGATGAAGCAGAGTTAGCTGTCAATGAAGCTAAAGAATTATTATATAATATTATACCAAAATATGTTTTAAAAGAAATACAATTACATCGTCGATTTAATCGACGAATAAATTATCCAAAAACAACAACAACAACAACAAGGATAAAAAGAAGGAGAGGAAGTATTTTATCATCGAGTGAATCACTTGACTCTGATGCTGCTGGAACTGGCTTTGGCACTCGCGTTGGCGTTGGCACTTCACCTTCACCGATGACATCAATTCATTATGCTGTCACCATAACAAATGCTGCTGTCTCCTTTGCAACTATATCAAATTTTTTTTCAAAATATTATCGTGAAGATTATAAAGATGGTGTAAATGCATTGAAATTATTAAATAATATAATTTGTCGTTTTGATGAATTATTAAACAGTGATGAAATGCGATGTGTGGAAAAAATTAAAACAATTAACGACTGTTATATGATTGCGTCAGGATTAAATAAAGAAGAAATTAAAAGTTCTAGTTCCAGTTCTTCTTCATCTGATAAACATTTAATCACTTTATTGAATTATTGTCATTTAATGATTGATGAATTAGATAAATTTAATGATAGTTATATTATAGGTGGTGATAATTTCTCTATTAAAATTGGTTATAATATTGGAACACTGACAGCTGGTATCATTGGAACAAGTAAACCAATGTATGATATCTGGGGCGATACAGTGAATGTAGCAAGTCGTATGTATTCAACTGGAGTTGCAGGTGCAATACAAGTCCCAGAAAATGTTACTATCCGTTTAAAGGGATCCTTTAATTTTACATATCGTGATGTGGTTTTTGTTAAAGGTAAAGGGTTGATGAAAACATTTTTATGTAAACGATTGAATGAATTAGAGAACATAGAAAATGGGGGGAGGAAAAATAAATAAATTTGTTGATTGTTGTTGGTGCTCTTCGTCTTGTTTATTTGTTTATTTATTTGTTTATGTATGTGATTACATGGATTAATATGATGCTTTGAAATAAAAATCTTTATTATTATTTTCTTTAATTCCTAGAGGTACGTACGGCTTCAGCTGCGCTTCTTCATTGCCTTCGGTTCTGTGACAAAGTTTTTACCTAGCTCTAAGTCTGCTCACATTCTGTCATCTCCTCTTCACATGACTTCCTCCAAGTCACTCCACTCTTGGACTGACGACCAACTCGCCACTTCCCTTTCGGGTTCCACTCGAGGGCTTACCTAGTGATGTCACTTGATGGTTTGTTTCCTCAGAGTATGTTTTTTTATATTTTATATTTTCGATTACAGCTTGATTCCACACCGTATTTTTGGGACAAGTGTGGAATTTTCAGCGTGGATATCGGTAGCCCAAAATTCGCAGGCCGACCATAGATATCAAGTGTGCGTCGGCGTGGGCTCGAACCCCGGACCATGTGCATGGTCGGCGAGAGTCCTAACCACTGTGCCACCGACCAGCCAATCCACCTCTATTTCTTCCTGCTTATTTGTTTCACAATCGGTTCCTGCTAGGTTGGGTTGGTTCGCTCATTACCAGAGATCCCTCACTGTTTCTGATCTCTTCTGGCTGGCCATGTGATCTTGAGTATTGAGCGAAGACAACTGTTAATGAAGGTCTGTAGTTTGTTTCAAGTGTTCTTTATGACGCACCAAGTCTCTGATCAGTATAGTGACTGACTTCACATTAGAGTTGAAAATCCGGATCTTATTTTCATTTTCATGCTGAGTGCTATTGACCTCCACATAGTCTTGAGAGTAATGAAGGCTTGTCTTGCTTTCCCCATCCTGGCTGCTGTGATATCCTCATCAGTTTCGCTGGCCTGTAGTTGAAACGATGCTTCCCAGATAGGTAGGTAGGTAGGTAGGTAGGTGGAGGAGGCTGCTTCTTTCAGGTTCCTCCCATTTATGCTGGCTGATTGTTGTTTGTTGTTGTTGTTGATGTTGGTGGTGTTGGCCAGGAATCTTCATCACCTACCTCTGTTTTCTCTATGTTCACCTGAAGTCCTATCTCCCCTAGATGCTTCTTCTGCCAAATTGTTGCTTTTCACACGCATAGACCACGCAGGTTGTGGCAAATCAGACATTTATCACATCGGCGAAGTTCACATTCTCCAAGTATTTTGTGTGAGCTCATTTTACGCCTGTCTCCTCGCTGCTCGTCGCTGTCTGTCGCATTATCCAATTATTAAAATCATTGGTAATAGTAGGCAGCCAGCCAGCCTTGTCTTACTCCCGTCTCCACTTCTAAGGATTCCGTGAGTTTCCCGTTGTGGATTACTTGGTATGCAGTACTGTCGTACAACTGTTGGATGAGATGTGTAATTGTCGGCGTCATCCCTTGGTAGTAGCGAAGTGATTGCGCAATCACCTCTCGATCGATGCTGTCGAAGGCCTTTTCAAAGACAATGAAGTTGAGTGAGGTAGAGAGCTGACTGCCATTCCGAGCTCTGTTCAATGATGATCCGTAGTGTGGTGATTTGATCAATACACGACTTGAATCTCCTGAATCCAGCTTGTTCCGGTCGAAGATTTTCATCCAGGATGGCGTGTTTGATTCTCTCCAGGATGATGTGGCTTAGTATTTTGCTTGGGATGGACAGGAGCATAATTCCCCGCCAGTTTTTGCATTGACTTAAGTCTCCTTCCTTTGGTAGTTTGAAAAAGTATCCTTTCTTTCAATCTTCGAGTACTTTGCCTTCTTTCCCCACCTTCTTCAGTAATGGCGTGACCAAGTCCGCTGTTGTCTCTGGGTCCATTTTCAATGCTTCTGCTGGGATTCCATTTGGTCCTGCTGCTTTTCCAGCTTTTAGCATCTTGATGGCTTTCAAGACTTCTGTTCTCGTCGGGGAGTTGATGTTCACCGGTAATTCTGCTTCCATTGTTGGTATTATTGGGTGCGTTGTAGGTAGCAGCCAATTTAGAAGTCTTTTGAAGTGTTCCACCTAGTGTTTTCCCCGCTCCACCTCTTTGGTGATTTACTTCCAAGTATATAAAATATATTAGAGGATTGTGTTACTTTTAAGTGTTGGTTTGTAGAGATTTCACTTAATTCGTTAAAGGATTTTATCATGAAGAGCTGATGATATCGGTTAGAGGGGGAGAGCTATCGGAAAACTAACTAGGGAGGACTGAACCTAGTGCTTAGAACTCTTCATCAGTACGCACCTATGCACCGCGACAAATCCCACCTGTTCCTAAGAAAACTGTCTTCATGAACCTGTATTTCAAAGGTCACATTGAAGCAGAAATTCTTAGAAACCACCTTTCTAAGTGCCTAAAGAAGACATTTCAAGCAACCAACTTACGTATCACATTCTTGAGTAGACACTTAATCCAGTCTAACGTTGAGGAATGAGACACCGCTTTTGGTCACTTCAATGTGTCTTTATCAGTTTACTTGCTCGTGAGGAGTAAAGTACATCGGCCGTAGGCAACATCAAGTCTCCAAACGTATTCTGGAACACTGTCCAACTTGGTTAGCCAGACGAGAAAAGAAGAATAGCAGCAGCTCCATCCTAGAACACCTTGTCAACTTTGGATATCGAGCAACCCCACGTGAATGCTTCACAGTGCAGCACAGAGTCCCTCAATATCGTACAAAGGGACTTCACACACGCCATCTGAACATAGCTGAAACATTGGCTATTAGAGATATGAAGTCGGACCTCTGCATTCAAAAGCGCTACATACGCTGTCACGCCCTACCATGGCCACAGTAACGTTCTGACTATAATTTTGCTTCTTTTCTACTACGTAAATTTACTATTATTATTATTATTATTCTCATCATCCATATTTTATTATCACTCTATTACTGTTTATTTATAACATTGCGTTTTCATACCGATTTCATATAATAACACGTTATCGTCTTTCCACTAGTTCCTCTCCACTCTACACAAGCTTATTGATTAGTTATTATCTCACACCTATTATGTCATGCCAACTTATGCCACCTTTTCTAACTTCCAATTAGTCATCCCTTCTAGGTTACAACTTATATTGAGTAATACATTTTTCAAGGACAAAGTTTACCAGTATCTGGATGGTCCTACGAATTCTTTGTTAAATATAATTACGATTGGCTACAGGATTTCATCATCATGAGCTGACATTGGTTAGAGAACCACAGGACCACCAGTACTGGGAGTACTGGAAAGCTGTTTCGTTAGAGTAGTTTGGGACTCTTCAGCAGTATGCACCCATTGTCAGCTTTCGAACCCACGATCTTCTGGTTACAAGGCGAGCTCATATACCATGGCCCATAAATTCTAACTTCTACCAGTTCACGACATAGCGTAACCCCTAACCAATATCTTCGGTGAGCGTTTGTCCTCACACCCGACCTGCTGCACCCTACTGGTCACAACGGCTTAATGGTCTACGAGCTACCTCGCCTTGTAACCAAAAGGTCCTGGGTTCGAACCATAGCGGGGTGGGTACGTACTGATGAAGAGTCCCAAACTAGGCTGTCGAAACAGCTGTCCAGTACTCCCAGGTTGTTTTCCAATGGTTCTCTAACCCATACCAGCTCATGTCATGATGAAATCCTGTAACCAATCAAATCCCTACAAATCAACACTTCAACAATTACGATTATTGTACAGCAGCTGATGAAAATGAATCGTCGAAAAGAAAATTTTCTTCATCTCTGTTTACCTCGTCTTTTTTTTATTACTCAAGATGGGACATATTTCGTTCATTAAAATGGTGATTGTTAATCGTTTCTATTTGATGAATAGGGTTGTTTTCTCCTAACATCAAGCAAGCGAGGGAGAGAGAGAGTGATAAGTAAAATGATACATTCAAATAAACATAGAGATAAGTTCATCACATGATTGACTGTAAGCATACCTTACTAACTTTTTTTGTACTTATTTAGTAAATTATTGATTTTCTTTCTTTCGTGTACTATTTGTTCATATAAGTATTAAGAGTTGGCAAAAGGACTTATGTGTGTGTAAGTGTGTGGGTGGGTGGGTGGTTGGGTGAGAGAGTGAGAGAGAGAAGATGTGGGTGTGGATTTATGTTTGATTTTAACAGTAAAATGTTTGATTTACAATCAAAAAAGTGGAACTAGGCACCTGGCAACTATGTACACATATTTTGATGTGGTTGTGTTCTCTGAGCTGGATAGTTTATAATATTGCGGAGCTCAAATTGCCTCCTACTAGGTAACATCTTCAGCGAACACTTCAATTTGAATTCAAGTGAGCTTTTAGATTTCTCTACGAGTTTATTAGCCATCTCTCCTGGTAAACTTCAACGTTGTGATTAGTTGCTTTTGTGTGCTTTCACACCCTCTAGGCGGCTACTTATATTGGTGCTGATTGTTTCCTCGACCTGACGTTTGACCCTTCGTGTGTGTGTGAGAGAGAGAGAGAGAGAAAGAGATTTCCTTCTTGTCAATTGGTAAATTTCGTCTATTGTTGGTATTAGATTGTTGGAGGTAATCGGCCACAGGAAGCCTTGGACCTAGGTTTCGTGCTAGTTGGCACTCATCAGCAAGGCGTATCTGCAACCTTGAAGGAATTCATGTCCCTTTTGAGATTCGAACCCGCAGTGGCCACCCTGCAAGCTTGACTGATCGAATTCAGTCTGCACCGAAGATAGGAGTAGACACATTACACAGTAGTTACTGACTAGGGTCCAATCAAAAATTTCGTCTATATCAATCAATATGTCTGTTAATCGACGATTCACTGGAATACCAAGCAGCCCTCTAAAAGTTCTCTAGCACTTTTGGTGTTTCCTCTATCCAATATTTCAACGTTGTTCCGGTTGAACTGATGTCCTTGATCGTCTGTATGCAGAGATATGAGCAAGGAAGTGGATATCAGCATGTCTTTTGACGGCTAACTTATAATCATGGATACGGAGACGAAGGGGACGTCGTCCACTTTAGCTAATGTAGTGTTTTTCGCAGGGGTTACAATTTATCTTGTAGATGATGTTGGTTTTATCTTCTTTGATTGTTGAGTCGTTTGGTTGACACAGAGCCAGCTGAGTGAAGGACCTTCTAGCGACTCCACAGACCATTCGCGATGTATTGTGCAACCTCCAACCAGTGTCATATAAGAATAACTGATCTCTCATATATGAGTTAGTAGACCTCACTTTTAACTTTGATCCAGTGATCACAAGCGCTGACATCAGTTCAAACCTTGGTGGGTTTAGTACTCATGAATAGTTTCAAGCAGGAGAACAAAACAGCTGTCTAGTATAGTACTCCATGTTGGTTTTCCAATGATCCTCCAACTGATTAGTGGGAAATCATGACCATTGGGGTGCAGCAGGTCGAGTGTGAGGACAAATACTCGCCACGGATGACATTGGCTAGCGGTTGAGCTATATCATGAATTAGCAAAAGTAAGAATTCACGGACTGCCCATTGGATCGTGTCTTAGTGGCTTAATGGTTTACGAGCTAGCTCTCCTTGTAACCAGAAGGTCCCGGGTTTGAATTGTAGCGGTGAGTACGTACTGCTGAAGAGTCCCAAACAAGGCTGACGAAAGAACTAGTTGTCCCTTACTCCTAGTACTGGTTTTCCAATGGTTCTCTAACTCCAATGTCAGCTCATAATGAAATCCTGTAACTTCATCAATTCTAATCTCTGCATAAATTGGAAGAATGAAAAAACAAACCGTAAAAACAAGAAGTAGGCGGAAAAAAATTTCCTCTAGCCTATTTGGTGGATGGAATTCAATCGATTTTTTCATCAAAAAAAATAGAAATAAACAACAACAAACAAAGAAACAAACGAAAAAACAAACAACAAACAATTTGCTGAAGTGAAAAAATACGATAAATAAATAAATAAATAACGATATTGATGATGACTCTATTTTAAGGACATTTTCAAGAAGGAAGAATAATAAGTAAATCGACGAAAACGAATCAACAAAACGCACACACACACACACACCCTCACATACACAAGCACACAAGGTAACGGACAAATAGACAGATAAATCTATTTATTTATTTATTGAAAATATTTACATTCCACAAACAAACAAACAATAAACAAATAGAAAACAGAAAGGAAAGAGAATTATTTCGTCTTTTATTCAGTCAAAAGATTTTTGAAGTTTAGTTAATCTATCAAGAAAATAATCAATAATGGAGAAAACAAACTGGTGCAAAATAATCTTTGATTTAAATTCCATTCACTTATGGATGGATACATACCGGGGCGTATGTCTTATTAATAATTATTATTATATATGTGTGTGCGTCGGTGGCACAGCGGCTAGGACGTTCGCCGACCATGCACATGGTCCACGGTTCGATACCCGGTCACAGACGCACTCCCAAACCTCGCTAAGCCAGAAATAATGCTGCTAAAGAGGGAAGGTTGGGTTTGGCATGAGGCTAGCAAACCCATCCTGTAAAACAAACACTGCTACAGAAACTTCAAGCCACTAGCTTGAGGCCCTATGTTCCACTGGGGAACGTGAAGGAAAAAAAATTATACATGTATTTTGAAGAATAATTATTGTTATTCCCTTGGGTTCCAAGTGCAACATAGGGCTGGCTTCAACAACACATCTACACTTCCTTCTATTTTCTGTTCTCCTCTACAACTGGCTAGCTCCACGATCCCCCATAATCTCTTATCTCTTCCTCCTCTTCCTCAAACGATCTCATTCATGTCACCCTCGCACCGACGATCCACTCGTCGCTTTCCATTGGGATTCCATTCGAGCTATGTCTTCCATTGAGCTCCATGTCATTCCAAGGCCCCATAAATGTATGTATCTAATACACTCCTTCAGGAAGTCAATCACCACCTCGAATAGCTCAGCGCTAACGTCTCTGAGTGCAGCACAGAGTGACAAGAGTTCAAATATTCTGGGGAGGGGAGATAAGTTCCTTCAAAATTGCAGGTATTACAGCTTGCTTATATAAGTATAAAACTTGGGCACTGTGGTGGTAGAGTATAACTCCCTCCATTATGGATAAGATTTTATTTTGATAAACTGTCACACAGTGGTGTTATACAGTAATATTAACTGATGACCACCATTCGAGCACAAGCTTTTGCCACTCATAATCATATCAAGTTGATATGATTATGAGTGGCAATAGTTCGTGTTCGAAAAAATATCAGTTAGTATTACTGTATAACACACTGTGTGATTTATCAAAATAAAATCTTATCCATAATGGAATTACGCCTTGCTGCCTGGTGTCAGTACAAACAAGCACGAAACTTAGGATCTAGACACGTCTTCCTATCGACTACCTGCAACTAACTGTCAAATGTCAACAATTCGGAGTATACCGTGATGACTAGCCACATAGTTAGCATGTTGGCCACATTTCAAACTTGACTGAAAACATAGAATTTTATTTAGTCTTTGCCAACACCAAGTATTACACTGCAATTACAATGGTTACTTCAAATGGTCTCACAGGAAGTGGTAACAACGCGTCTGACTTCCGTACCAAATGACACCAAGTTCAGACTTTTCAGAAGAGACAATATTACTACTTTATTGAGGAGTTCTAATCACTACCAAGGTTTAATTCCAAGACATATTTTACGATATATTGTCTCTAATCATTATTCAATAGCTATATGCATAATATATGTGCGTCGGTGGCACAGCGGTAGAATGCTTGCCGACCACGCCTCACATCAAAATCATCCACCTGAGCTACAAATCTTCTCTATCATAAGGAAGGTTGAGCTTGGCATGAGGCTAGCAACTCCATCCTGTAAAAATAATCACCACTGCTACAGAAACTTCAAGCCTAGCCTCTAGCTTGAAGGTGTTCCAGCACTGGGAACGTAGAGGAATATCAACAGTTATACTAATCCCATTTGATGATATCATTTATTTTTAATCGTTTGGCATAATATGCTCTCATGATTTCATTTTACAGAATACAGCTTATATCAACAGAAAATATTTAACATTCATCATGTGAGCTGTAGACATTTATGTATAAATTTTTGCAAATAGATTAATTCATCGATAAATAGCATTCATTAATAAAGCATTTATCAAACATATCGTTAATTTAATTCCTAACTTGTAGTCCGACAATTAACTTTCTATTCTTCTATTTCTATGCGCATACCTAACAGACACAACATATCCGACTCGGAGGATTATCGATTAATTTATCTTGACAGAATTCAACCAATCAGACATCAGTATTCTCTCTCTCTCTCTCTCTCTCTCTATATATATATATATATATATATATGATCGTTAAGTATACTACTTTTCCTATTTAGGCATATACATATAACTCAGATATACAGAATAGACAATAGAAAGCTGATAGGCGACTTAGATAGACAGATGACGCCAAATATAAATATGGAATGAGATTTGTGAATAGTTTTCAAACAGCTAGAACAATGAAGTTCAATAAGAGGTAAAATGAATAACAACTGATAGAGGGGTATACATTTTGTTTATTTTTATCATAAATAAAAAAGCTAGAAAATAATTCTTTGATGTAGATATGTTTGTGCGTATGTGTGTGTGTGGGGGGGGTTGTGCATAGGCATCGAAACTGTATTGTTATTGTTCCATTAGGTTCCAAGTGAAATATTAGACTAGCTTTAACAACACATCTCCACTTTGGTCTATTTTTCTGCCGTTCTATTCATCTGGCTAGCTGCACGATTGTCCATAGTCTCTTATCTACTCTTCAATTCACACTATCTCATCTCCATGTCATCCTCATAGTAGCGACCCAGTCAGCGCTTCTCACTCGACGGCCGGCCTGGTGTTTGTTTGTTTGTTTATTGAACGACTAAGTTCTTGGTTAGTTTATTCCCAAAGTTTCTTGTTGATGATTCTTTCTGGTCCCTCATCTGATTTTGTGCGTCGGTGGCACAGTGGTCTGGGTTCGATCCCTAGCCAACGCACACCTGATATCTATGGTCGGCCTGTGAAATTCGGGCTACCGATATCCATGCTGAAAATTCCATACATGTACCAAAAGTATGGTATGGAATCAAGCTATAATAAAAAAAAATCTTCACTATGGAGTCAAAAATGGTTGCAGGTTTTCATAAAAGTGACTATTGGAAATGCTTTCCGTGATACACGCTAGCCAAGTTTCTCACCCGAATGGAAGAAGTGACTGATTCATTGACTGACTGACTGTATGACTTCACATTCGTGTTGAAAATCTGCGTCTTCTTATTTATGCTGCTGAGTTAGTTATTGCAGAAGATTTTCAAGTGGATTTCAGATTGATGAAGATCTCCCTCGCCTTTCCAATTCTGGCTGGCTGGCTGGTTGGCCTGCTTTGATATCTTCATAACGTGCCATCCGTCTGTGGTTGAAACCCTTGCTGTCTGCTCAAATAAGTGAAAGAAGTGACCTCTTTCAAATCTCTCCCGTTGATCGTGATTGGTGCTCGTCGGAGTTGTTATTTTTGCTGTTGATTGGTACGGCTGGTTAGCTTTATCACATTCGTCTTCTCTATGTTCACCTGGAGTCAGTCCTGTCTTCGCTAGTCCATTGCAAGTGTAGTCATTGGACAAACGCTGGGTACGGCCGGTGAATTGGTAGATGCACACTGATAAGGCCAGTCAGCAGTGGTAGCTTATCCTTTACGTTCATACAAATCATAAGGTTCATGGAGAAGGTTAATCGTAATTCAGCTGTTGAAGAAGGTTTTCTTAAGTGAACGGGACAGTTGATTTTTCAGTGTTTCCATAGATAATAATCTCCATTGAATTAAAGGTTCATGTGGAGGAGTTTTTTCAGGACGCTAAGCGTGAGCAGCTTCTGCAGTCTAGGATTCAAAGATTTTGTAATAAATCATTCTGGATAATAATTCTCAACGAAGATTCTCTTGAGATTGTTCAGTTTGTCTTCTATGGTATCCGGGGTGCCAATTCTGCAAACTCTTAAATAGTAATAGTAATAGTAATGATTTACTTTATTCCAAAAACAGTACTTGTGATACAGATTGGAATTTTCAGCATTAATCACAATATTGCATCTAATTTCCTCAAATTATAAATAAAATTAATCACAGAAAATTTTCCACATTTACAATAGAGGTAGTGTCAAAAACATGCAGCATATAAAATGGAAATAGCAATAATAATGATAACAGCTAGGGTAGTAATAATAATAATAATACAAGTGAAAATTGCCGTTGGCTTGTGTCACACAGTATTGGCAATGTGGTATAGAAATCCTAACATGTTTAAAAATATTGAATATAATGTTCTCTTTACATGATATGATGAAGGAAAAAAAATAGATTACAGCCGTCATGGAGATAAGTTGGTGTTTGCAATTATGAGAGTAAAACAGAAAAGTAACAGGACCATAAATATAATAGAAGTAATAAAAGTAAAACTTGAAGGTATGTAAGGATGGATGGAGGAAATTGTTTATTTACTAGATGAAAGAAGGTTAGTTAATTCTTGCCTGACACTATTTTCATCACATAAAATACGTGCCAAGTATGGTATCATAGAATTCTTATACTTAGACGTGCGAGCATACAGTTTTCTGAAGTTACTCCTTGTTCTACCTGAGGAGATGCAAGGTGAAAGCTGAGGGTAAAGCGGATGCTCCAAGTCAGACAAAATCCCTTTAGCAAATTTATTGCACGAAGTCAAATGCCTATCGACAACGACGTTAACTATGTGGTCCACTGGGACACCACTCACCCTACTGACTGACAGTCTTCAGTATTCTACGAATTGTGACATAGTCTTTTTTAAGCAAACCAGGAAAGAATAAGGGTGAGCAATAAAGAAGAATAGGTAGGATGCAAGAGTTTACGAACTGTAAGATGAGGGGTTGAGTTATACCCGAGTGTCTTAACTTCTTAATGTAAAATGTCAGGCGGAATATTTTACTGGAGATTGCTAAGACATGGGAAGACCAGGAGAGATCAGAAGAGAGAATGAGTCCAAGATACTTAATTTCTGATTTGATTCCAATATCATTGTCGTCAATTTTACAAGTGTCATGAGAATCGATGACTTCTTTTAACTGTCGTTTACATCTTAAGCTGAAATCAACAGTTTGACACTTAGAAGGATTCAGTTTAAGACCGTTAGACTCAGACCATTTGCTGACTTCCGATAGAAAGCTATTTATTTTAGTACAATCTAGCTGGGAGTTAACATCCATTGAAACCGTTAAATCTGTTTTATCTGTTATTATTATGGCTTTAACTGTATCTGACGGTGATACTACTGCTAAGGTTTTTTTATTGTTGTTGTCGATGGTTGCCCTTCCTGTTGTGAATTATTTTCCTTTTGCTGGTGTTGTCCTGATTGTTTTACTCCGTGTTTTCCTGATTTTAAGGAGAACGACCCACAAGGTCGCTCCTCTGTAAACTATATTTTAGTGTAACAACCCCCTTATCAAGCGTGAGGCTAGCACAGTGGTTAGGACTGTCGCCAACCATGCACATGGTCCGGGGTTCGAGCCCACGCCGACGCACACCTGATATCTATGGTCGGCCTGAGAAATTTGGGCTACCGATATCCACACTGAAAATTCCATACTTGTACCAAAAATACAGTGTAGAATCAAGCTGTAATCAAAAATAAATAAATAAATAAAAACCTACCCTGTAAACAAAGTTGCTACAGAAACTTCAGCACGATGAATCTCTTTGCGCCAAAAGAAAAAGTCTTTGTGGGGACATGGAACGTCCATACCATGTACGAGATTGGCAAAGCTTCCCAGATTGCAAACGAGATGAAAAGCATACGGAATTCAAGTACTGCAGATATGTGAAAGCAGATGGAACGGGAATGGACTCACCAAATTGTCAACGGGTGAGTCAGTGATCTACTCCGGTCATCCAGAAGACAACCATATGCACACTGAGGGCGTGGCTATCATAATGTTACCAGTGGCAACAACGGCCCTGATGTAATGGGAGGCGATCTCGTCCAGGATAATGACCGCCAGATTCAACTCAAAAGAAAGGAAAGTGTCTTGGGTGACTTGGAGAAGGTGATGTGAAGAGGAGATGACAGCATGTGGGCAGACTTGGAGCCAGGTGATGGAAACTTTAGCAGAGAACCGAAAGCAATGGAGACGCCTGGCTGAAGCCCCATGTTCCTCTAGGAATTAAAGGAAATAATAATAATAAAAATAAATATTATAGCTATTATAAAAAATAAATTGAGTCTGATTACTACCCATAGTTGAACTAACGATAAGAGAAATCAAAAACCGATGGAGGCCGAGGCAAAGATAATCACACCTCTAAGGTAAAGAAATATAATTGAGTATACACATCCAGAACATTAATGGTAATAATTGATGATAACCACGATCACATCGTATGATGACAGTGTGAGATCAATGACGAGATCAATGATCAGAACACGAATGCCAATTCGAAAAAAAAACACTCAACAACACCAATGACCGGGATCACTGATATCTCTAATGCATATTTGTTTTACAATGATTAGACATTTTTAGGCTAAAAGCTAGGTGAACTTTTTTCAAAGAGAGATGGAGAGAAAGAGAGAGAGAGTGAGAGGGGGGTAGGTAGACATTAGATAGAATAGATAGATAGTTGCTAAGAGGAAAAGAGAGTGGTGTGTAGAGAGGGTGTTAAGTAGAAGGTATCGATTGTCCTAATTTACATAAATCATGCTTCGTATATGACGGCATACATACCTACGTAGACACACACACACACACACAGAGAAATACACTAGCATAGATATTTGCTTAAATTCATAATAATGAAAACAGCTGACGAAAAACAATCAATTTTTACAGTTCAACGGAATCGTATGAAGAAGAACGTCAACATCACCACCACAAACAGTAACAACAACAATAACATGTAAATGATGACTCTGTAAGACAGAAAGACATGAAAGAGTTGTAGAAGGCTTAGACGGGAGACTAGAGGAAGAAGAATAACAATAAGAAGAAATGGGTATCTAAATGGATATATGTTGAGAGAGAGAGAGATCGATAGTTTGTCAGTGTCCATTAGAAGCAAACAAACATCTATCTATTCTTGTGTCTCTGTATGCTTGTATCTTTGAGTGTATATGTGAATGTCAATATGTATGGAAATGACAGATATATTACTACTATTACTACTTATATTGTCTTATTACTTAACTCTAAAATAACGATAAATAGTCTTCAAGAGTTGATATGTTCACCTGAAGTCAGTCCTGTCTTCGCTGGCTGCCTGGTTCTTCAGATAGTTTCTTGGGTTTCCATCTCTCTGAAAGTCTTCTAGTTGGTTTGACATTAGATATAAATCATCCACACGCGAAACCCACATCTTCTAAAGTTTCGTTTGTAAGAGTTAGTTATGTTTTTACGAGTTCATCACGGATTGATATCAGTTAGAGAACCAGTGAAAACCAACCAGGGAGTACTCGACAGCTCTCGAACTCTAACTCGAAAAATAAATCAAAACTTTACAAATTAACCCTTGAAAATTAATCTGGCTGCCTACAGCAAGGAGTTGGCTGGAGAAATTCTAGTGAGAAGTTGTCCCCTGCAGTCGGGTCCATACAGTCGGCAGTGAGGAGAGATTTCCTGCCAATGATATTGGTTGGTGGTCATGCCAAATACATCACAAATTCAAGTGTTGGGTTGTAGGGATTTGATTGGTTACAGGATTTCATCATGAGCTGACATTAGTTAGAGAACCACTGGAAAACCAGTACTGGAAGTACTGGACAGCTGTTTCGTCAGTCTAGTTTGGGACTCTTCATCAGTACGCACCAACCGCCACGGCTGAACCCGGGACCTTCTGGTTATAAGGCGAGCTCGTAGACCATTAGGCCACTAGGACCGGATCCAATGGCTAATCCGTGAACTCTAACTTCTGCCAATTCACGACAAAGCGCGAACTCAGCTAATGTCTTCGGCAAGTATTTGTCCTCACACTCGACCTTCTGCACCCTACTGGTCATGACTTCTCACTAGAACCCCAGGTAACTACCTACCTGAATATGGCTAATCGCTATGTCGTGAATTGGCAGAAGTTAGAATTCATGGATTGGCCATTGGATTGGGTCCCAGTGGCTTAATGGTATATGAGCTCGCCTTGTAACCAGAAGGTCCTGAGTTCGAACCCTGGTGGTGGGTGCGTACTACTGAAGAGTCCCAAACCAGGATGCAACAGCTGTCCAGTACTCCCAGTATTGGTTTTCCAATGGTTCTCTAACTAATGTCAGCTCATGATGAAATCCTGTAAACATCATGAATTGGTAGAAGTTCGGATTCCGGGGTCAAGGTGGTATATACATTGTTTGTTTCTACGAGTTGATCACGGATTGATATATCAGTTAGAGAACCATTGAAAACTAACACTGGAGTACTGGGCATCCAGCTGGAAATCATCGGCTGTACGCTTCCACTGGTGGTTCGAACCTAGAACGTTCCACAACAAAGTGAGGACTATTAGAACCTTGATGGCTAGCGGGGCAAGGACAGTGTCTGAACCAGCTTCTTCTTCTTCTTGACACATAGGTTAGGTTTCTTAATGTAGATCCCAATAGCCACTCTCAGGAATATGTGTAGTAGACGAACTCTTAAGGTAGCGTTAAGATTAGTTGGTATACGGTAGGTAGATGACTTTGAAAGCCGCCTTGTTAACATCAGTGTTGTGTTCTGTTTTATCCACAAGATGAGATAGAATACAGCTATGAATAAATCTTGTTTCTCCTTTAGTCAACCACTACGCAAGATGGTATTCAGAAATCTGATGATAAAGACACCTAGTTATACGGTCTATATAACTAATTGGCTCCCCACGGAAGCAGTCAAATTGTGACAGATATACGCATAGAAGAGGCAAAATTAGACAGTTTATCTTTGACTTCCAAAAGCAAAATACGGGTGATTTTCAAGTCACAGCATAATTCAGCATCAGGGAACGCTCTTCTTACAACTTTTTCTAAAGCATTGTGTTAATATATAAAGCTGATGTTATCCCCGAGGTACTGAATTTGTAAGAGTAAGGTCTTTTTAGGAACTGCTGGTACCTTGGGCTGCCTTGATTTTTAATTCACATTCTTAGCAATGAATTTTTCTGGATAACCGTTTTCACTCAGCAACTGTTTCACAATATTAAGTCCTTCATTAAGACATTTTGCTTTTGTTCTATGGACCAAGCACTTTATCAAACTGAGGATGTATTTCAAGGGCACGAAGCTGAAAAAAAACGAGTATACTGACAGTCAGTTGATGTTGGTTTTCTATAGACACTTCTACTTATTGTGCCATCCTCTTTTCTAGTCATAAGGACGTCCTCTAGGATAGAAATACTGGAGTCTTTTTCTTTCGCAATGGTAAAATTTCTCGCAGGATAAACATCATTAAATTTGTTCAGGAAATTCTTTACTTCATCCTCATTTTTCATCATAATCAAAAATGTATCATCCATATGCCGACAATAGACTTCAAGTTCATTAGAGAGATGAAGGTGTCTCCTTTGCCTTTCGGAACCTGACTGGGTTTAACGTCGTCATCTGTTTCATGAGCCTGTAGTTGAAAAGATCCTGGCTACCTAGATAAGTGAAAGAAAGAACCTGTGTCAAATCAGTTAATATTACTGTACAACACTGTGTGATTTTCAAGTATTGGTTACAGGATTTCATCATGAACTGACATTGGTTAGAGAACCATTGGAAAACCAGTACTGGGAGTACTGGACAGCTGTTGTATCCTAGTTTGGGACTCTTCTTCAGTATGCACCCACCGGGGTTCGAACCCTGGTGGATTTATACTGTACCACAGTGTCCATGTTTTATACTTATATCAAATCTCTCCCGTTGATGGTGATTGGTGCTGGTCGTAGTTGTTGTTTTCGCTGTTGGCTGGTTGGTTGGTTGGTTATCTTTATCAGCTCAGTCTCCTCAATGTTCACTCGAAGTCCTGTTTTCTCTCTGGATGCTTCTTCTGCCAGCTTGTTGATTTTCACCTGCAAGTCTTCTAGTTTGTGTTTGACATCAAATCTAAATCATACACACGCAAAATCCACATCTTCTAAAGTCTTCTTATCTGTGGTCCAACGAATTTCTGCCTTCTTACTTCTCACATCTTCATAAGATCTAGGTTATTCTATACTTTATCTTCAATTTTCACAAAATATTTTACTTGTGAAACATGAATTTTATAAAAAGAAAATTTTTTTCGTTGAAATATTTTAATGCCTAACAAAGATAGATGGTCTACCTACGTGTTTATCATGATTATTCTTATGATCATGAGATGACCAGTTATCTATCATGAGCAAGTAGGTCAACTCTTAGTTTAATTGAGTTAAAATATCTGAATATATATATATATAAAGGTGAAGGAATGCATTTATTCAAGTTCATTTATTTATCTATCTGTTATTCATTATTGTTTTATTTAAACAATAATAAATAAATAAATAATTATAATAATAACAGAAAATGGAATGAAGATGACCGTTACTATAACAATGAACCACCATGATAGTTTTGTAATAAACAAAACAAGATAATATCAACTATTGAACATTGAGCGAATGACCTTGAGGAGCATATAACTGCCTGGTTCGAGCTAATAGAAGGATAGTATAGATAGATAGATAGATGGATAAGCCTTAATTTCAATTAATTCATTAATTAGTTAATTAGTAATTATAAAAATCGATAACTACTGGTTGTATACTTCTGATTGGTCAATTTTTAAAATGCTACTAATATTACTATGTATGCATTCTCTAGTAAGGAAATGATAGGAAATGAATTAGAGAGAGAGGGAGAGATAAGGGAGTAGGCGTTATTCATTGAAAGTGGGTAAAAGTTGTTTCCGAAACAAAACAAAAGCAAACAAATGATACAATTGTTAACACTTATATTACATTTTTTGTTGTTGATATTTTTTATATACATATGTGTGTGTACGTACAGTAAATATTCATTAAAAATGTGTATGTTCTGAATTACAAGCAGTAGTAACTAAGTTAAAGGCTTTTAGAGGACATGAACTCAATCATAGGACAAAGCTACCCATTGAACAAATTATGTTAGGGATTCAGTTATGTCTCACATCTATTATCTTTAAGTTCCAAGGCAAAAATATAGACAAACAGGTGTAGGAATGGGATGGAACACCAATATCCCCTATTGTAGCAGATATATTTATTGACAGCTGGGAAAATATTGTTCTTAACACGATATTTAATCCTACTCCGAAAATAAGCTGGAGATATGTGGATGACACTTCCACAATGTTAAAAACAGAACATATTTCTAGCTTCTTCGCACATATAAACTCACAAGTAGAGGGAATAAAATTCACATTTGAAGCGGAAAGTGAACAAGGAGAATTATCTATCTATAGTTTGGTTTGTAAGGATTAGTTATGTTTTACGGGTTGATCACGGATTGATATCAGTTAGAGAACCATTGAAAACCAGGGAGTACTGGACAGCTGCTGTTTCACCCTAGTTTTGGGAATCATCGGCAGTACGCACCCACTGGGATTCGAACCCGGGACCTTCCGGTTACAAGGCAAGCTCGTATACCATTCAGCCACTGGGACCCGATTTAATGGCTCGTGAATTCTAACTTCTACTAATTCGTGATTTAGCGCGACCCCAACCATTGTCGTTGGTGGGACATCCATCCACACACGTGACATCTAATTGGACCTCACTGGTCACGACTTCTCACTAGAACTCAGGAAACTCCAGCCTGTAGCAAGTCACTAGCGAGCATCAGAATTATCTATGTTAGATTGTAAAATAAAATGAATAAAAGAAGGTAAACTACACACTAGTGTTTATAGAAAACCAACTCATTCTAATAGATACTTAGACTTTAATTCATCTCATCCGTTAACTGTTAAGGCAGGCTTAGTTAAGTGTTTAACAAACCGAGCAGTAGCACTAAGTAGCACAAGAAGACACCTAAATGACGAAATAAAACAGATAGAAGAGGCGTTGGT